>JAVIAB010000088.1:62345321-62355321 GCA_032433765.1 Megaustenia siamemsis
GGGCGGAGGAATCGAAAATGATCAACGGCCCAGAAGGCGAAAACAGCAAAGTGTGTGGTACACATGAGGCATATTCAGAACACGAAAGACTAATATGGCAGACCACCGTGAAAGAGATTGGAGCCTCATCACGTAACACCCCAAAGAAGCCATGGAGAGAAATTCTAACTACTGTATTAAGAACGAATTAAAAATAGCTACATGGAATGTTAGGACCTTATACCAACAAGGAAAATTAGAAAATCTAATGGTAGAAGCAGAGCGATTAAACATAGATATGTTAGGCATAACAGAAACAAGATGGAAGGAAAGTGGATACATACAAGACGATAAATATACATTTATATATTCAGGTAACACAAAAGAACATCAAAGAGGAGTAGGCATACTAATAAAACGAGAGCTACAAAAATATATAAATACTCACTTGACATACAATGATAGGATTATACTATTAAAAATGAAGGCAAAACCATTTGACATAGTAATAATACAGACATACTCACCTACTCAAGACTATACAGACGAACAAATAGAGGCATACTATGAAGATCTAAACACAGTTATAAAGCAAGTGAAATCATCAGACACCTTGATTGTAATAGGTGATATGAACGCTAAATTAGGAAAAGGGAAATATAAGACCATAATATGAAATTATGATCTAGGAAAAAGGAATAACAGATTAATACAATTTTGTGAAGAAAACAGACTGATAATATGCAACACCTTCTTTGAGCAACAGAAAAGGAAATTATACACATGGAAAAGCCCTGGAGACAAGAAGAGAAATCAAATAGATTACATAATGATAAAAGACAGATTCAGGAACAGCGTCAAGAAAGCCAAAACCTAACCAGGAGCAGATATTAATTCAGACCACAATCCTGTAATGATAAAAATGAAAATCAAATTAAAGAGAAACAAACAAAAAACTAATTCAGCAACACCAATAGATATAACAGCGTTAAACCAGAAAGATGTACAAGAAACTTATACTGTACAAGTAAAGAACATATATCAGAAGCTACTAGAAGAGGGGATTGAGCAGTACAGAAGAGAAAATCCTGAGGAAAAAGTCACAACAAAATGGCAATGCATAAAAAAACAGCATGCAAGAACCCTGCAACACATTGCCCAAAAAGGAAAGTAACAAAAAACAAATATGGATAACAGACAAAATCTTAGAAAAATGGAAGAAAGAAGACAAGGGAAAAACACTGCCAGATACAAGAATATTGACAATGAAATACGGAGAATGTGCAAAAAGGCAAAAGAAGACTGGCTCAACCAAAGATGTCTAGAAGTCGAAACTATGGAAAGTAAACAAAACTTAAGAGAGATGCACACAGAAATAAAGAGAATGACGAATAAAGACAAAAAAAGCTGTACGAAACGGATGTATTGCAAACAAAGAGAGAAGAATGCTAACAGACAACAAAGATATAATAGATAGATGGCAAGAATATATAACAGAATTATTTCATGACGAAAGGGACAAAAAGCCAGACATAAAATGTACATACAACTATAAAATCCTGAAATCTGAAGTAGAAAAAGCTATAAAAACAATGAAAAAGGGAAAGGCAACATGACCTGACAATATACAGATAGAGATGATACAGGCTCTAGAAGAGTTTGGCATCGAAGTGATCACAGACATATGCAATGACATATACAATAAAGGATACATACCAAACGATATAAAAACATCAGCTTTCATTGCATTGCCTAAAAAGAATGGTGCAGTTGAATGCAGTGATTTCAGAACAATAAGCCTAATGAGTCAGGTAAAAAAAAATTTACTAAAAGTTATACAAGGAAGAATTCAGAATAAAATCAATACTGAATTAGATGAGCAACAATTTGGATTCAGGAAAAACAGTTGGACAAAAGAAGCCATATTCAGCATGAGAACATTGATTGAAAAGTACACAGAAGTAAACAAATCAATATATGCTTGCTTTATAGACTACGCCAAAGCTTTCGATAGAATACACCATAACCAACTCATAGACTGCCTAAAGGATATAAATCTAGACGACACAGACATACGACTAATATGTAATTTTTACTGGGAGCAAACAGCAATAATAAGATATAACAAGGAGCACTCTACACCCATGGACATAAAAAGAGGAGAAAGACAAGGATGCATCCTATCACCAAGCTTGTTCAATCTATACACTGAGCAAATCTTTAAAAACACCTAAGAGATACCAGGCCTAAACATTAATGGAAAGATAATCAATAACCTAAGATATGCTGATGATACTGTTCTACTAGCAGAAAATCCTAAAGACCTACAACAATTGCTTAATGTGATAAACATAACAAGCAAAAAATATGGACTAGAAATGAATATCAAAAAGACTAAAACTATGATCATAAACAAAGAAAATTCTCAAGACCTACAATTAAATATCACAGTTGAGGGAATACATCTGGAGACAGTCCAGAGCTACAACTGCCTGGGACATACTATAACCAATGATGGAAAATGCAAAATTGAAATAAACAAAAGAAGAGGTATGGCAAAAAGTAATTTTAATGCCATGAAAAATATACTAACAACAAAACACATATCAACAGGGCTGAAACTAAGAATGGCAAAATGTTACATCTTCTCAATATTCCTGTATGGTGCAAAAACATGGACATTAAACAAGAAAACAGAACAGAAAATTGAAGCCTTTGAAATGTGGATTTATAGAAGAATAGGTAGAATTGGATGGAAACAAAAGATAACAAATGATGAAGTTTTAAAACAACTGAAAATAAAAAGAGAACTACTAAATACAATTAAGACAAGACAAATGAAATTTTTGGGGCATGTTAAAAGACACAACAGCCTACTAAAAGTAATATTGGAAGGAAAAATACAAGGTAAAAGAGGCAGAGGCGGACCAAGACTAACATTGACGAGTAACATCAAAAGATGGTCAAGTCAATCTATGACAGCCTGCACAATCAAAGCAAGAAACAGAGTAGAATGGCGATCCATGGTAGCCAACCTTCGTTGCAGCGAAGGCACTCGATGATGATGATGAAATTTAAGGTTGGAAAAAACAAGACATCTGCTGCCCCATAATCTTATCTATTAGGGTATATGCATCGTTCTTTCATTCCTCCTTTGTCTTTCAGCGTCAAATGGATATATGATTTGTTGTGTTTACCTTTACTTTTGGCTTTTTGCTGTTGTTATGCTTCCCAGTGTTTCTAATATTCCACCAATCTATTTTGTTTGTGGTCCACCACGATTGAGGTTCCTGCAACGTTTACTAAAGGTGTGACAACTTTTGTGTTGTGTTATAGTCATTCCGTCTTATCAAGAGGCGACACCATTTTGTCTGTTGCTTCTTTATGTACTCTATGGCGGAAAAATATTCAAATCTGTTTTCTCAGCTCTTCATCTCTTATCTTATCTCTCAGACTTGTTCTTGTCTTTCGTCTAACACACTCTCATCTCACTCATTAGTTGTTGTTTTGGCGCAGTCTTCAGGTAGATTATATTGCAGGTTAAATGAGGTCTTGATCAGCTTTTGGTTGCTGATCGTGCAATTCCCCCATAAGATATATATTTATGTTGTGACCGTTGACTTCAGTTCCTTTTTTGTCTACTATTGATCTCATAATATTTCACACCAACAATATTAAAAGGCCGATTTTTCTTGAGCATCCCTTTCATCTCAACGGGTAACAAGATGAGCGTGATAAAGCGCATGGGAGTCCTTTTTCCTCGTGGCATGAATAAATAACATTCATTGCTCAAATTATTATTGTCTAAACTTTTCAAGTAATGTTATATTTGGTCTATTACTGGTTCTCTTAATAATGTTATTCAAACGACTCCTACATTCTTCTCGTATCCACTACCACAACAATTCAGTGATCAACTAAGACAATATGTGTTTTTAATTTATTTCATTAAAATACGTTTATGTTTTGGTTTATGCCTTTTCTGTTTATGACAAAGATCCCGTAGTTATGGTTTTATCTTCTTATGGTGTCTTTAACTGAAATTATAAGTTATAATATATATGTTTAGTTACTTCATGTTATTGCTATTATTACAGTCATGTTTTAAATACCCTCTTAGTGTCTTATTTGATAATCCTCTTAACATTTTTATATCTTATAGTCTATTTATTCCAACGTTAATTACTTGATAGAAGATAGAATCAAAATGCAACAAAGCTTGTCAAATCATTGGACAGCTATCACCACTATTGTCCAACAAGGACATAATTCGAGAGGCAAAACGGGCACTCTACAATACAATTTTCATCCCAACGTTGTGCTACCAATGCCAGACCTGGACCCTAGATGCGAGAACAATTAGAAAAATAACCTCTACAGAGATTAAATGTGTCAGACGAATGCCAGGAAACAGTCTGAGAGATAAGATCAGAAATAAAGAACTGAGAAAAAAGCTAGGAAAAGCCCCACCATAGAATATATAAAGAAACAACAGATAAAACGGTTTGGCCACGTGACAAGGCAGAAAGATTAAAACATAACACAACGAGCCTTCAATAAACGTTGTGGGAATACCAGACCCACGGGTCGACCACGTAAAAGTTGGATCGATGGAATATTAGAAACACTAGGAAACATAACAGCAGCAGAGGCGAACAGAAGAGCAAAAGACCGTAAAATATATCTGCCCTCGATGCTGAAAGACAAATGATGAAGGAAAGAAGAAGTTAATTACTTTTTTTAAGTCTTCGATATTTTGAAGCCCGTATACGTGTTCTGTTTTTGCTAAAAGCAATTTGGTAGGAATGTTGATGTTATGTTTTTACTTATGTCTTCTGTAAAACTACTATGCTTTTTATGTTGTTCAATCAAATGGAGTGAGGTACGAATTTACAGTTCGTTGTACTGGTCGGTACCTGTTAATGGGCGCGCACTGTATATCTTTTAAATGTGATAGCAACGAATCAATACATAGGGAATTAAATTCATGTTTTGCAGTCAAACCTAGTGTGATCTGTAGTTAATCTCCCGTGCTCCACACGCAACAAACGGATTAGGCGTAAAGAAACACAATGACTAACGTTTCCTTCGTACAACATCCGGGGAGGGCGTAATTTATGCGACTGTTCAGTTACGTAAATCGTTCCATTGGCTTTACACTTCCGAACTTAGCAGTTTCGTGTTTTGAACCGGGGCAATTAAATCATGTTAAGTGAAGAACCACGCTTTACTTTACAACCATCAACACTGAGGGCACCTTTACAACCACGATAGTAAATCCTGGCGACGTGTCTAGTTATCATTCACATTTTCTGGTACTGACTTGACGCCATTCGTGTTAACGGACTCATTATTACAGGAATATATTAATGCGAAAGAAAAAAAGAGTTCTTAAATGTTATGTAGAGCCAGTCTTAACATGTGGATGTGAATCATGGACAATAGGACAACAGACAAGAAAATCACTGGAGTCTGTAGAAATGTGGTTTTACAGAAGAATATTGAGAATACCATGGACAGCTAAGAAGAGTAATGAAAACGTTCTGAAAGAGGTCAAAGCAAAAAGAGAGCTAATTTCCAATATTAGGAAGAAATAATCATAATTTGTTGACCATGTAATGAGAAGAGAACAACTGGAATATATTGTAACAACTGGAAAAATTGAGGGACGAAAAGATAGAGAGAAGCAAAGAGAAAAAATACAAGACAGCTTAAGAGAATGGCTTGGCAGAAGGTCAACAACATAAATGATAAATAGCTGTCGAGATCGAAAGTTGTGGAGAGGCGTGATCACCTACGCCAGCAGGCCCTTTACTTGATGATGATGATGATGATATTAATGCACGGCGTAGAAATAAAAAATAAGTGTGATCAGTTTTCTTTTTATGCGTTCGTATAGACAGACCCGAATTGTTCAAGAAACTGGTATAGTTCGCTTCAGATTTTTTGCCTCACTTCAAAAAACCACAGCTCAGCAACCATTTGTGCTACAGTGCTGATATTTTGCATGTAACCTACTGAATCTCATAACGTAACAGAAAAAATAAATTCATTGCAAACAAACTGCTGGTTTTTCTTGTGCGCTTGCTTACCAGGAGGATAAAAGTATGATTAAACTTGGGCACATTTGAATAAAAATTTAAGAGTATTTACCCCTTCCATATCACTTCAAGAATGATTTAAACATCTTCATTTGGGAATTTCCTTTATATGTTGGTGGGTAAAGGCACCGGTTTACACTATTGAATTGCAAATGTCAGATTTTTGTCAATATTTGCACATATGTGTAGCAAATTTCTCTTATATTCGGTGCGCAATTCTGGTTTTGCACTTACTGGATTAAAATTGTCAACTTTTTGTATCACGTCATTAGTATAACGTCACCAAAAATACAAAATCAAATTATTTACATAGGCGTGTTTTGTGAGTTGTGCCCTTAACAATGAGTTTACAGTTGAAATTTGTTACTGAACAAAATATTACAAAGAAATTATATTTATATTTTTGTAGAGAGGCAAAACGAGGGAGTCTATATCACAGCATATCAAATCCTGAAAAGAGAACGATGCACGTGTTAGGTTTAAGTAAACGGTCGTTTCATAGATCAGTGAAAAATGTTCAATGTGAATGTTCAAGGAAAGAAAGAAGTCGAGGAAGAAAACATTTGTTAGACAGTTTTGACAGAGAACTTGTCCGCAGAGAGATTTGTAAAATGTTTGACTTAGGGGAAGAAGTTACCATAAGGAAACTTAAGATTTGGCTTAAAAAGAACACCAGTATTGATGTATCAAAAACTACACTATGGAGAAGTGTGCGGAGTTTAGGCTTCACTTTTAGAAAATATTCTTGTGGAAGAAACATCATTTGCGAGAAACCTCATTTAGTAGCTGCAAGAAGCAAATATTTACGTGAAGTTAGACAAATGCGTAATGAAGATTATGACATTGTGTACTTGGACGAAACATGGATTAATGCCCACCACACAAATGAAAAAGAATGGCAGTCATTAGATGGGACTATTAAAAGGTATGTACCTAGCAGCAAAGGAAAGCGCCTTATAGAGGCACATGCTGGGAGCAAAAATAATGGCCTGGTGGAGAATGCTGAACTTGTTTTTATTGCAAAGTCAACTGATAACCAGGATTATCATTCAGAGATGAACAATCATATGTTCAGAGATTGGATTAAAGACACTCTTTTGCCTTTATTAGATCGACCATCTTGTTTGATCATGGATAATGCATCTTACCATAACAAAGTGGCACAAGAAGATAAAGTTCCAACATCATCAAGCACTAAAGCTGAAATAAAGACATGGCTGACAAGGGAACAAATACCATTTAACGATATGTATCTCAAGCCTGAATTACTTTCACTTGTAAAACAGATACAACGGCCAAAGATATTTCAAATAGATAAATTAATTGAAGAACATGGTCATAGATGTTTGAGGCTGCCTCCATATCACTCACACCTAAATCCTATTGAATTAGTTTGGGCAAAGATCAAAGGGCAAGTAGCATCCGAAAATAAAACTTTCAAATTATCTGATGTTAAAGAGCTTACCAATGTTGCTATTTCAAACATAGACAAAGATTATTGGGCTAGTTGTGAAGACCATGTTATGGTTGAGGAAGATAAGTATTGGAGAAACGATGGTCTGTGGGTTATTCAACCAAAAATGGTAATACGTCTATTAGATTCGGCAGATTCTGAATAAAACTCATTTGTTTGAACTTACTGAAGTGACTTTGTTGGAGTTGGAAACTCTGGATACGGACCACTTCAGGAACTGTTTTTTTAGTGAGTTGACGATGTATTCTGTGTTCTTAAAATAAATAATTTCTATTCGGTGAATGTTCGGCCTATTTTGATTTGATTCAATATTAGTTGTATAATTAAAAGAGCCCAATCCAAATGGGTAGCATGTTGTGAAAAAGTGCAATTGTGGCGGTTTATTCCCCTATACACCTTCAGGCATGACAGGAACACTTACTTACTTACTTACTCTCTTATTATAAAGTAATAATGTCCCTTATATAAAAATAAAAGTTACGCCTTTTCCTCTAAAAAGTGTAAAAGATCTTCATTTACCGTACATTCTGTTTTTTGTGTCAAAATAAATACAAATATGAAGGAGATCAAATGAAGTTGCCGCTTTGAGGAAACGGTAACACATACGATAATTTAAATGATAAATTCGTTACGTCATTGAAAATCTAAGGTCGCATGCAAAAAATCATGGTATTCTATCAGACGGTTTTCGAGATATTACTGGAATTAGGGAGGCAAACAATCTGAAACAAACTATAGTTTCCCATCTACTGAGATTGACTTAGACAGACTCTAAGTTAAACATTAATCAGAATGTGTTCAAAGCCATTTCCTCTTTTTCCTAATCCTTCTTTCCTTCTTTCCTTCTTTCCTTCTTTCCTTCTTTCCTTCCTTCCTTCCTTCCTTCCTTCCTTCCTTCCTTCCTTCCTTCCTTCCTTCCTTCCTTCCTTCCTTCCTTCCTTCCTTCCTTCCTTCCCTTCCTTCCTTCCTTCTTCCTTCCTTCCTTCCTTCCTTCCTTCCTTCCTTCCTTCCTACCGTCCTACCTTCTTTCCTTCCTTCTTTCTTTCTTTCTTTCTTTCTTTCTTTCTTTCTTTCTTTCTTTCTTTCTTTCTTTCTCTCTTTTTCCTTTCTTTCTTTCTTTCTCTCTCTCTTTCTTTCTTTCCTTCCTTCCATATTTTTTTTCCTCCTTTCTTTGCTTCTTTCTTTCTTTCTTTCTTTCTTTCTTTGTTTTTTTTTGTTTCTTTTCTTTCTTCACATTCCTCTCTTTCACTTTTTCGTAACTTTCAGAGTCATTTTCTAATTCTCCTTTCCAAGTCAGGTGGTATCGTTGGTAAGTTGAATCGCCTGACGACCAAAAGGTCCAGGAATCAAACCCCAGTGAAGGAAACATTTGTATTTATAATCAGAAGTTTCTCACGGTCCGTCCAGCTATTGAAATGGGTACCGGAAGTAGTCTCTGGTAAGAAATGGCAGCCAGGAAGGGAAATAACTACCGCAGCTGATCAATAAAGTCACCAACATCTCATTACTCACCGGCAGTACCTATTGTATACTAACAACAAAACAAATAACAGCAGGGCTGAAACTAATAATAGCAAATGATGTTACATCTTCTCAATATTCCTGTATGGTGCAGAAACATGGACATTAGACAAGAAAACAGAACAGAAAATTGAAGCCTTTGAAATGAAGATTTATAGAAGAATAGGTAGAATTGGATGGAAAGAATAGATAACAAACGATGAAGTTTTAAAACAACTAAAAATAAAAAGATAACTACTAAATACAATTAAGACAAGACAAATTAAATTTTTGGGGCATGTTAAAAGACACAACAGCCTACTAAAAGTAATATCCTTGTTGCAGTTTCCTCATATTCCAAGTCCGGTTTTGCTGCCGGAGCTACTGAGTTTAGTGCTCTGTGCAAACCGTGAGCTGTGCGTTTCATCAGTTTTGATCATGTTTCGATATTTCGATTGCTTACGATGAATGATGATATCGTATGACAGGGAACAGTTGGCGGTGTTCACTTTCTGCGCGTTTTGTCTTATGTCGTTTGGCGTGTGCTGAGACTGCTATGATGGGGACTACATCTACCTTGTTTTGTTTGGGAGATGAGATGTTAATTCGGATGATTCCACTGGCACGGGCGTTGAGCAATTATGGATTTCCATTCGTTTTCAGTGATACCGGGGCCTACCATACCATAACTATAACCATATTTTTCATGACATCAAAATTACTTTTTGCCATTCCTTTCTTTTGTTTATTTTCCGAAGATGCAATTTCCTATTTTAAACCACAAGTGATTTTTAAATTTGAACATACTGCCACTTCTAATCACTTTGATCAATTGTTTCAGCATTACAGAAAAAGCTCGTGCATATTATCTTCCTGGAAAGGCAAAAATAATCAACTCAACTAAAGTATCAGTGACAAATAACTGTGAGTGAAGTATCAAACACAA
>JAVIAB010000088.1:62357821-62475321 GCA_032433765.1 Megaustenia siamemsis
GGGAGAGAGAGAGGGAGAGAGAGTGAGAGAGTGAGTGAGAAAGAGAGGGAGAGATAGATGCAGACCACAATCCTTCTAATCACACTCTACAGCTACTACTCAAGCAAGAAGCAAAGAGATTCATAGAAAACAGATTACACGGAGAAAGACAAGAAACAAATGACATTTCCTAGGGGCGCTGCAAAATCCAGTCAACTATGATTGATATGCTATTCTCTTCTACCTTTCAGCTCCCTGTGGAGCATAGGACTTCAACAAACACTTTCCAAGTCATTCTGTTTCTTGCCATTCTTTTAAGATCATTCCATGTCTTCCCCATCATATTCATCTCTGCTTCTGTCTTCTCCAATAATTTCTTGGTCTTCCTCTTTGACTTTTCCCCGGGGATTCCAAAAAAGGGCCTGTTGTGTAATACTCTCAGTTGGCTCCGTAGTGTGTGTCCTATCCAGCGCCATCGTCTTCGCTGTATCTCTTTATCCACTGGTATTTGACTGGTACATTTCCATAATTCTATGCTGATATGCTATTACTTACTACTAAATTTAAGGTCACTTCCGGTGTCATGGTGGCTACGTGCAGTCGTTTATATTTCGGCTCTTGCCGATATATTTAAATGATTTGCGTGACAGTCGAGTTATGCAATTATGTGTTGCTATTCCCCGTTTGGAGTATGTTTTATTTCGGACGTGTGGATAAACTATGATTACCGATATTTAAGTGGAATATGATTTATTCTTCTTTGTGTCGTGTGTTCACGGTTCAATAGTCAAGCACATGGTTCGACAAAAAAATGCCGCCGCCGGGTATGTTCAACCAGAATATAAAAAGTCTGTGTCGGTGGATGGGGCGGAGGAATCGAAAATGATCAACGGCCCAGAAGGCGAAAACAGCAAAGTGTGTGGTACACATGAGGCATATTCAGAACACGAAAGACTAATATGGCAGACCACCGTGAAAGAGATTGGAGCCTCATCACGTAACACCCCAAAGAAAGCCATGGAGAGAAATTCTAACTACTGTATTAAGAACGAATTAAAAATAGCTACATGGAATGTTAGGACCTTATACCAACAAGGAAAATTAGAAAATCTAATGGTAGAAGCAGAGCGATTAAACATAGATATGTTAGGCATAACAGAAACAAGATGGAAGGAAAGTGGATACATACAAGACGATAAATATACATTTATATATTCAGGTAACACAAAAGAACATCAAAGAGGAGTAGGCATACTAATAAAACGAGAGCTACAAAAATATATAAATACTCACTTGACATACAATGATAGGATTATACTATTAAAAATGAGGCAAAACCATTTGACATAGTAATAATACAGACATACTCACCTACTCAAGACTATACAGACGAACAAATAGAGGCATACTATGAAGATCTAAACACAGTTATAAAGCAAGTGAAATCATCAGACACCTTGATTGTAATAGGTGATATGAACGCTAAATTAGGAAAAGGGAAATATAAGACCATAATATGAAATTATGATCTAGGAAAAAGGAATAACAGATTAATACAATTTTGTGAAGAAAACAGACTGATAATATGCAACACCTTCTTTGAGCAACAGAAAAGGAAATTATACACATGGAAAAGCCCTGGAGACAAGAAGAGAAATCAAATAGATTACATAATGATAAAAGACAGATTCAGGAACAGCGTCAAGAAAGCCAAAACCTAACCAGGAGCAGATATTAATTCAGACCACAATCCTGTAATGATAAAAATGAAAATCAAATTAAAGAGAAACAAACAAAAAACTAATTCAGCAACACCAATAGATATAACAGCGTTAAACCAGAAAGATGTACAAGAAACTTATACTGTACAAGTAAAGAACATATATCAGAAGCTACTAGAAGAGGGGATTGAGCAGTACAGAAGAGAAAATCCTGAGGAAAAAGTCACAACAAAATGGCAATGCATAAAAAAACAGCATGCAAGAACCCTGCAACACATTGCCCAAAAAGGAAAGTAACAAAAAACAAATATGGATAACAGACAAAATCTTAGAAAAATGGAAGAAAGAAGACAAGGGAAAAACACTGCCAGATACAAGAATATTGACAATGAAATACGGAGAATGTGCAAAAAGGCAAAAGAAGACTGGCTCAACCAAAGATGTCTAGAAGTCGAAACTATGGAAAGTAAACAAAACTTAAGAGAGATGCACACAGAAATAAAGAGAATGACGAATAAAGACAAAAAAAGCTGTACGAAACGGATGTATTGCAAACAAAGAGAGAAGAATGCTAACAGACAACAAAGATATAATAGATAGATGGCAAGAATATATAACAGAATTATTTCATGACGAAAGGGACAAAAAGCCAGACATAAAATGTACATACAACTATAAAATCCTGAAATCTGAAGTAGAAAAAGCTATAAAAACAATGAAAAAGGGAAAGGCAACATGACCTGACAATATACAGATAGAGATGATACAGGCTCTAGAAGAGTTTGGCATCGAAGTGATCACAGACATATGCAATGACATATACAATAAAGGATACATACCAAACGATATAAAAACATCAGCTTTCATTGCATTGCCTAAAAAGAATGGTGCAGTTGAATGCAGTGATTTCAGAACAATAAGCCTAATGAGTCAGGTAAAAAAAAATTTACTAAAAGTTATACAAGGAAGAATTCAGAATAAAATCAATACTGAATTAGATGAGCAACAATTTGGATTCAGGAAAAACAGTTGGACAAAAGAAGCCATATTCAGCATGAGAACATTGATTGAAAAGTACACAGAAGTAAACAAATCAATATATGCTTGCTTTATAGACTACGCCAAAGCTTTCGATAGAATACACCATAACCAACTCATAGACTGCCTAAAGGATATAAATCTAGACGACACAGACATACGACTAATATGTAATTTTTACTGGGAGCAAACAGCAATAATAAGATATAACAAGGAGCACTCTACACCCATGGACATAAAAAGAGGAGAAAGACAAGGATGCATCCTATCACCAAGCTTGTTCAATCTATACACTGAGCAAATCTTTAAAAACACCTAAGAGATACCAGGCCTAAACATTAATGGAAAGATAATCAATAACCTAAGATATGCTGATGATACTGTTCTACTAGCAGAAAATCCTAAAGACCTACAACAATTGCTTAATGTGATAAACATAACAAGCAAAAAATATGGACTAGAAATGAATATCAAAAAGACTAAAACTATGATCATAACAAAGAAAATTCTCAAGACCTACAATTAAATATCACAGTTGAGGGAATACATCTGGAGACAGTCCAGAGCTACAACTGCCTGGGACATACTATAACCAATGATGGAAAATGCAAAATTGAAATAAACAAAAGAAGAGGTATGGCAAAAAGTAATTTTAATGCCATGAAAAATATACTAACAACAAAACACATATCAACAGGGCTGAAACTAAGAATGGCAAAATGTTACATCTTCTCAATATTCCTGTATGGTGCAAAAACATGGACATTAAACAAGAAAACAGAACAGAAAATTGAAGCCTTTGAAATGTGGATTTATAGAAGAATAGGTAGAATTGGATGGAAACAAAAGATAACAAATGATGAAGTTTTAAAACAACTGAAAATAAAAAGAGAACTACTAAATACAATTAAGACAAGACAAATGAAATTTTTGGGGCATGTTAAAAGACACAACAGCCTACTAAAAGTAATATTGGAAGGAAAAATACAAGGTAAAAGAGGCAGAGGCGGACCAAGACTAACATTGACGAGTAACATCAAAAGATGGTCAAGTCAATCTATGACAGCCTGCACAATCAAAGCAAGAAACAGAGTAGAATGGCGATCCATGGTAGCCAACCTTCGTTGCAGCGAAGGCACTCGATGATGATGATGAAATTTAAGGTTGGAAAAACAAGACATCTGCTGCCCCATAATCTTATCTATTAGGGTATATGCATCGTTCTTTCATTCCTCCTTTGTCTTTCAGCGTCAAATGGATATATGATTTGTTGTGTTTACCTTTACTTTTGGCTTTTTGCTGTTGTTATGCTTCCCAGTGTTTCTAATATTCCACCAATCTATTTTGTTTGTGGTCCACCACGATTGAGGTTCCTGCAACGTTTACTAAAGGTGTGACAACTTTTGTGTTGTGTTATAGTCATTCCGTCTTATCAAGAGGCGACACCATTTTGTCTGTTGCTTCTTTATGTACTCTATGGCGGAAAAATATTCAAATCTGTTTTCTCAGCTCTTCATCTCTTATCTTATCTCTCAGACTTGTTCTTGTCTTTCGTCTAACACACTCTCATCTCACTCATTAGTTGTTGTTTTGGCGCAGTCTTCAGGTAGATTATATTGCAGGTTAAATGAGGTCTTGATCAGCTTTTGGTTGCTGATCGTGCAATTCCCCATAAGATATATATTTATGTTGTGACCGTTGACTTCAGTTCCTTTTTTGTCTACTATTGATCTCATAATATTTCACACCAACAATATTAAAAGGCCGATTTTTCTTGAGCATCCCTTTCATCTCAACGGGTAACAAGATGAGCGTGATAAAGCGCATGGGAGTCCTTTTTCCTCGTGGCATGAATAAATAACATTCATTGCTCAAATTATTATTGTCTAAACTTTTCAAGTAATGTTATATTTGGTCTATTACTGGTTCTCTTAATAATGTTATTCAAACGACTCCTACATTCTTCTCGTATCCACTACCACAACAATTCAGTGATCAACTAAGACAATATGTGTTTTTAATTTATTTCATTAAAATACGTTTATGTTTTGGTTTATGCCTTTTCTGTTTATGACAAAGATCCCGTAGTTATGGTTTTATCTTCTTATGGTGTCTTTAACTGAAATTATAAGTTATAATATATATGTTTAGTTACTTCATGTTATTGCTATTATTACAGTCATGTTTTAAATACCCTCTTAGTGTCTTATTTGATAATCCTCTTAACATTTTTATATCTTATAGTCTATTTATTCCAACGTTAATTACTTGATAGAAGATAGAATCAAAATGCAACAAAGCTTGTCAAATCATTGGACAGCTATCACCACTATTGTCCAACAAGGACATAATTCGAGAGGCAAAACGGGCACTCTACAATACAATTTTCATCCCAACGTTGTGCTACCAATGCCAGACCTGGACCCTAGATGCGAGAACAATTAGAAAAATAACCTCTACAGAGATTAAATGTGTCAGACGAATGCCAGGAAACAGTCTGAGAGATAAGATCAGAAATAAAGAACTGAGAAAAAAGCTAGGAAAAGCCCCACCATAGAATATATAAAGAAACAACAGATAAAACGGTTTGGCCACGTGACAAGGCAGAAAGATTAAAACATAACACAACGAGCCTTCAATAAACGTTGTGGGAATACCAGACCCACGGGTCGACCACGTAAAAGTTGGATCGATGGAATATTAGAAACACTAGGAAACATAACAGCAGCAGAGGCGAACAGAAGAGCAAAAGACCGTAAAATATATCTGCCCTCGATGCTGAAAGACAAATGATGAAGGAAAGAAGAAGTTAATTACTTTTTTAAGTCTTCGATATTTTGAAGCCCGTATACGTGTTCTGTTTTTGCTAAAAGCAATTTGGTAGGAATGTTGATGTTATGTTTTTACTTATGTCTTCTGTAAAACTACTATGCTTTTTATGTTGTTCAATCAAATGGAGTGAGGTACGAATTTACAGTTCGTTGTACTGGTCGGTACCTGTTAATGGGCGCGCACTGTATATCTTTTAAATGTGATAGCAACGAATCAATACATAGGGAATTAAATTCATGTTTTGCAGTCAAACCTAGTGTGATCTGTAGTTAATCTCCCGTGCTCCACACGCAACAAACGGATTAGGCGTAAAGAAACACAATGACTAACGTTTCCTTCGTACAACATCCGGGGAGGGCGTAATTTATGCGACTGTTCAGTTACGTAAATCGTTCCATTGGCTTTACACTTCCGAACTTAGCAGTTTCGTGTTTTGAACCGGGGCAATTAAATCATGTTAAGTGAAGAACCACGCTTTACTTTACAACCATCAACACTGAGGGCACCTTTACAACCACGATAGTAAATCCTGGCGACGTGTCTAGTTATCATTCACATTTTCTGGTACTGACTTGACGCCATTCGTGTTAACGGACTCATTATTACAGGAATATATTAATGCGAAAGAAAAAAAGAGTTCTTAAATGTTATGTAGAGCCAGTCTTAACATGTGGATGTGAATCATGGACAATAGGACAACAGACAAGAAAATCACTGGAGTCTGTAGAAATGTGGTTTTACAGAAGAATATTGAGAATACCATGGACAGCTAAGAAGAGTAATGAAAACGTTCTGAAAGAGGTCAAAGCAAAAAGAGAGCTAATTTCCAATATTAGGAAGAAATAATCATAATTTGTTGACCATGTAATGAGAAGAGAACAACTGGAATATATTGTAACAACTGGAAAAATTGAGGGACGAAAAGATAGAGAGAAGCAAAGAGAAAAAATACAAGACAGCTTAAGAGAATGGCTTGGCAGAAGGTCAACAACATAAATGATAAATAGCTGTCGAGATCGAAAGTTGTGGAGAGGCGTGATCACCTACGCCAGCAGGCCCTTTACTTGATGATGATGATGATGATATTAATGCACGGCGTAGAAATAAAAAATAAGTGTGATCAGTTTTCTTTTTATGCGTTCGTATAGACAGACCCGAATTGTTCAAGAAACTGGTATAGTTCGCTTCAGATTTTTTGCCTCACTTCAAAAAACCACAGCTCAGCAACCATTTGTGCTACAGTGCTGATATTTTGCATGTAACCTACTGAATCTCATAACGTAACAGAAAAAATAAATTCATTGCAAACAAACTGCTGGTTTTTCTTGTGCGCTTGCTTACCAGGAGGATAAAAGTATGATTAAACTTGGGCACATTTGAATAAAAATTTAAGAGTATTTACCCCTTCCATATCACTTCAAGAATGATTTAAACATCTTCATTTGGGAATTTCCTTTATATGTTGGTGGGTAAAGGCACCGGTTTACACTATTGAATTGCAAATGTCAGATTTTTGTCAATATTTGCACATATGTGTAGCAAATTTCTCTTATATTCGGTGCGCAATTCTGGTTTTGCACTTACTGGATTAAAATTGTCAACTTTTTGTATCACGTCATTAGTATAACGTCACCAAAAATACAAAATCAAATTATTTACATAGGCGTGTTTTGTGAGTTGTGCCCTTAACAATGAGTTTACAGTTGAAATTTGTTACTGAACAAAATATTACAAAGAAATTATATTTATATTTTTGTAGAGAGGCAAAACGAGGGAGTCTATATCACAGCATATCAAATCCTGAAAAGAGAACGATGCACGTGTTAGGTTTAAGTAAACGGTCGTTTCATAGATCAGTGAAAAATGTTCAATGTGAATGTTCAAGGAAAGAAAGAAGTCGAGGAAGAAAACATTTGTTAGACAGTTTTGACAGAGAACTTGTCCGCAGAGAGATTTGTAAAATGTTTGACTTAGGGGAAGAAGTTACCATAAGGAAACTTAAGATTTGGCTTAAAAAGAACACCAGTATTGATGTATCAAAAACTACACTATGGAGAAGTGTGCGGAGTTTAGGCTTCACTTTTAGAAAATATTCTTGTGGAAGAAACATCATTTGCGAGAAACCTCATTTAGTAGCTGCAAGAAGCAAATATTTACGTGAAGTTAGACAAATGCGTAATGAAGATTATGACATTGTGTACTTGGACGAAACATGGATTAATGCCCACCACACAAATGAAAAAGAATGGCAGTCATTAGATGGGACTATTAAAAGGTATGTACCTAGCAGCAAAGGAAAGCGCCTTATAGTGGCACATGCTGGGAGCAAAAATAATGGCCTGGTGGAGAATGCTGAACTTGTTTTTATTGCAAAGTCAACTGATAACCAGGATTATCATTCAGAGATGAACAATCATATGTTCAGAGATTGGATTAAAGACACTCTTTTGCCTTTATTAGATCGACCATCTTGTTTGATCATGGATAATGCATCTTACCATAACAAAGTGGCACAAGAAGATAAAGTTCCAACATCATCAAGCACTAAAGCTGAAATAAAGACATGGCTGACAAGGGAACAAATACCATTTAACGATATGTATCTCAAGCCTGAATTACTTTCACTTGTAAAACAGATACAACGGCCAAAGATATTTCAAATAGATAAATTAATTGAAGAACATGGTCATAGATGTTTGAGGCTGCCTCCATATCACTCACACCTAAATCCTATTGAATTAGTTTGGGCAAAGATCAAAGGGCAAGTAGCATCCGAAAATAAAACTTTCAAATTATCTGATGTTAAAGAGCTTACCAATGTTGCTATTTCAAACATAGACAAAGATTATTGGGCTAGTTGTGAAGACCATGTTATGGTTGAGGAAGATAAGTATTGGAGAAACGATGGTCTGTGGGTTATTCAACCAAAAATGGTAATACGTCTATTAGATTCGGCAGATTCTGAATAAAACTCATTTGTTTGAACTTACTGAAGTGACTTTGTTGGAGTTGGAAACTCTGGATACGGACCACTTCAGGAACTGTTTTTTTAGTGAGTTGACGATGTATTCTGTGTTCTTAAAATAAATAATTTCTATTCGGTGAATGTTCGGCCTATTTTGATTTGATTCAATATTAGTTGTATAATTAAAAGAGCCCAATCCAAATGGGTAGCATGTTGTGAAAAAGTGCAATTGTGGCGGTTTATTCCCCTATACACCTTCAGGCATGACAGGAACACTTACTTACTTACTTACTCTCTTATTATAAAGTAATAATGTCCCTTATATAAAAATAAAAGTTACGCCTTTTCCTCTAAAAAGTGTAAAAGATCTTCATTTACCGTACATTCTGTTTTTTGTGTCAAAATAAATACAAATATGAAGGAGATCAAATGAAGTTGCCGCTTTGAGGAAACGGTAACACATACGATAATTTAAATGATAAATTCGTTACGTCATTGAAAATCTAAGGTCGCATGCAAAAAATCATGGTATTCTATCAGACGGTTTTCGAGATATTACTGGAATTAGGGAGGCAAACAATCTGAAACAAACTATAGTTTCCCATCTACTGAGATTGACTTAGACAGACTCTAAGTTAAACATTAATCAGAATGTGTTCAAAGCCATTTCCTCTTTTTCCTAATCCTTCTTTCCTTCTTTCCTTCTTTCCTTCTTTCCTTCTTTCCTTCCTTCCTTCCTTCCTTCCTTCCTTCCTTCCTTCCTTCCTTCCTTCCTTCCTTCCTTCCTTCCTTCCTTCCTTCCTTCCTTCCTTCCTTCCTTCCTTCCTTCCTTCCTTCCTTCCTTCCTACCGTCCTACCTTCTTCCTTCCTCTTTCTTTCTTTCTTTCTTTCTTTCTTTCTTTCTTTCTTTCTTTCTTTCTTTCTTTCTTTCTTTCTCTCTTTTTCCTTTCTTTCTTTCTTTCTCTCTTTCTTTCTTTCTTCCTTCCTTCCATATTTTTTTTCCTCCTTTCTTTGCTTCTTTCTTTCTTTCTTTCTTTCTTTCTTTCTTTGTTTTTTTTTGTTTCTTTTCTTTCTTCACATTCCTCTCTTTCACTTTTTCGTAACTTTCAGAGTCATTTTCTAATTCTCCTTTCCAAGTCAGGTGGTATCGTTGGTAAGTTGAATCGCCTGACGACCAAAAGGTCCAGGAATCAAACCCCAGTGAAGGAAACATTTGTATTTATAATCAGAAGTTTCTCACGGTCCGTCCAGCTATTGAAATGGGTACCGGAAGTAGTCTCTGGTAAGAAATGGCAGCCAGGAAGGGAAATAACTACCGCAGCTGATCAATAAAGTCACCAACATCTCATTACTCACCGGCAGTACCTATTGTATACTAACAACAAAACAAATAACAGCAGGGCTGAAACTAATAATAGCAAATGATGTTACATCTTCTCAATATTCCTGTATGGTGCAGAAACATGGACATTAGACAAGAAAACAGAACAGAAAATTGAAGCCTTTGAAATGAAGATTTATAGAAGAATAGGTAGAATTGGATGGAAAGAATAGATAACAAACGATGAAGTTTTAAAACAACTAAAAATAAAAAGATAACTACTAAATACAATTAAGACAAGACAAATTAAATTTTTGGGGCATGTTAAAAGACACAACAGCCTACTAAAAGTAATATTGGAAGGGAAAATACAAGGTAAAAGAGGCAGAGGCAGACCAATACTAACATGGACGAGTAATATCAAAAGATGGACAAGTCAATCTAAGACAGCCTGCACCATCAAAGCAAGAAACAGAGTGGAATGGCGATCCGTGATAGCCAACCTTCGTTGCGGAGACGCCACTCGATGATGATGATGATGGTAAGTACCTATTTTATTCGCCTTAATACTTCTTACTCTACGCTCAGATCACCTTTATCTTTCCCCATCCTTTTACTGTCCTCACAGCTCCAATATTTTGTGTCTTCTAATTCCATATTGTTAATGATCTTGTAATGTGTATTGTATTTGTTCATTAATATTATTAAATTGTCTAAATCTAACGCTTTATGTATTCAATAGCTGGTTCCGTTTCTAGTCTTGTTTTTTTTTTTTTTTAGCAACTCTTCATTTCTGATCTCATCTCTCAGATTGTTTCCTATCATGCGTCTGACACTCATTTCTGTGGTGGTTATTATTCAATTAGTTCTTGAGTGTAATGTCCGTGTGTAGCACTGTTAGCACAACGTGAGGATAAGGATAGCCTTATAAATAGCTCATTTCACTTCTAACTTTGGGAGCCGCGATAGCTCAGTGGTTAGTGAACTGGACTACAAAGGACAAGGGTAGGGTTCGATCCCAACCGACGGCTTTATGGTTCACCCAGCCTCAAATGGGTACAAGATTTTTTTTTCTGGGAAAGTAAAGCGGCACGGGTGTAGTACCGACCACATTACCCTAAAAATCATGTGCTGAAGGTCTGTAAAATTTATGGTCACTAACACCATATTCCCTATATGCCACTTGTCGTGACGGGGGTACTTTACTTTCACTTATTTTACACTTCTAACGTTACTTCATTGTTGGACTATTAGTGATGGATTAAGACAATGAAATGCAAATGAATGCATAAAAATGCGAAGCTGCAGTAAAGCTAAATGTGAGGGAGAATTGAAAAAAAAAATAGAAAAAAATGGTATGGTAAAAACTTTACGTGATTGATAAACGACATAGATTTGAACGTCGTTTCGACTCAATAGGCCTTCAGCAGGAACAAACAAACAACACACACAGATATGTAAGTAAATACAACTAATCCTACATAGCTGACTAGTAATGAAACATCCAAAAGAAAATAATGGAAACTGGTTTACGTAAAGAACAATTTCTACCCAGTGTCGTGGACCGTTGCAAGAATATGTCCATTAACTTGAGAAGCTTTATTACATCTTGAGTCTATTTCTTTTTATGATATCCTCATTGAATCATTTTTCTTTATCTTCAATACCACAGATGATAATAGTGGCTATTTTATGTGTACTATTTTGTCTTTTATAGCCGCGATAGCTCAGTGGTTAGTGAACTGGACTACAAAGGACAAGAAGTAGGGTTCGATCCTGGTTGACGGCTTTCGAGTTCACTCAGTTTTAAATGGGTTACGGATTTTTTTTCTGGGAAAGTAAACCGGCACGGGCGTGATACTGACCATATTACCCCAAAAATCATGCGTGGAAGGTCTGTAAAAATTATGGTCACTAACAGCATATTCCCTATACGCCACTTGGCGTGATGATGCACTATAATTTTGCGGATTTTTTTTGTATTGTCGATGTGTGATACCGCTCTTGGTGATGGTGTTTGCATTGTATAGCTCTGAGCATTACTTAGTAGGATTCCTCTGTCGTAATACTATTAGTACCCCAGATTGTATCGAACAGATTAAAAACTTTTGTGGTTAAAATTGAATGCTACATTCCCAAAACTCTCAAACTTACCAGTTTAATTTTTTTTTTGTTACAGTAATACTTCTGCTAAAATGTTTTTTTGTTCACTAATATAGACTGTGGCTAAAATGTGTAC
This sequence comes from Megaustenia siamemsis, assembly GCA_032433765.1. Lineage (NCBI taxonomy): Eukaryota > Metazoa > Mollusca > Gastropoda > Stylommatophora > Ariophantidae > Megaustenia > Megaustenia siamemsis. The sequence goes on from JAVIAB010000088.1 coordinate 62,369,917, forward strand.
ATTTTGTGTAAGTAAAGTAAAGAGCCCCATCACGCCAAATGATGTATGCGTAGTTATTAAGTTATTAGCGGATCATCGTCATTGCACTCCGAACATGTCCATAGGTACTCCATCCCCTCCTCAGCAAGTCTCGAAGTGTCCAGCGCCTGACGACTCCAGTTCTATGTTGGTTGATAAGTTTTCTTACACGCCCACTAAGTTTCTCGTTTCTGGCTGTGCCCATCTTAACTTCCATCTCTATCATCCGAAGGAGTGCCGTGGATTTATGGTCGTCAAAGTCCTGTGCTCTTCCCACATCTCGTAGGGCATTGATGATGTCCGCCCGATCCATTGGTTGACCGTCCTCTACAACAGCGCAGCTCGCCAACCTGTCCGCTCTTTCATTTCCAAGTACTCCCAGATGTCCAGGGGCATAGAGAAAGTTGACCTTACGTATTTTTGACTTATGCAATGATTCTACCTATCGCATGCGTACAGAGCCCGCCTCCGATGTATACGGAAATATGGTGTTAGTGACAATAATTTGTATAGACATTCGGCACATTATTTTACGGTAATGTTGCCGGTATTACGCCCCTTTCAGTTTTACTTTTACAGAAAAAAATCCGGTACCAGTTTAGGGCTGGGTGAACCCGGAAGCCATATGGTCGGGATCGATCCCGACCTGTTGTCCTTTCTAGTCCAGTTCACTAACCACTGAGCTATCGCGGCTCCGACATTTTGTGTGCAGTGTCACAATTTGAAACCACTCCCAATGAAATATCAGTTTAAAAAATAAGGCGAATGTACCAGACTCAGGGTGTCTATACCCAAAAAAGTGCTACTCGATTTACAAGGTTACAGCTAAAAGCCACTTTTAAATTTAAACTTGCAGCTGTGCTTTATATTATATTATACTATGTGGCGTCCTTTACCAGACCAACTTCATATATTATTAGCTGCTTCTTGTTTCCTTTTAAACAGAAATTCGTTAAATAAAAGTGGCTCTTTCTGGAGAGCAGAAAACAAGCTCTGCAACCCTTGATAAACAACGACAACGACGACAACAACAACAACAAGAGCAACAACAACGACGACAACAACAACAACAAAAAATACCAACAACGACGACGATGACGACGAGAACAACAACAATAAAAACAACAATAATGAGAACAACAACAACTACGACAACAACAACTACGACGACGACGACGATAACAACAAAAACAATGACAAGAACAACAACAAAGAGAACAACAACAATGACGTGAAATAATAACAACGACGACGGCAATAACAACAACAAAAATAACGACGGCGACAACAACAACAACAACAAAAACAACAACGTCGTCGACGACGATAACAACAACAATAGGTACGACGACGGCAATAAGAACAACAATAACGACAACAACGTAGACATCAACAACAACGACGACGACAACGACTACAACAGCAACAACGACAACAAAGACGTCGACAACAACAACAACAACAACAAGAACAACAACAACCACAAGGACGACAATAACAACAACAACCACCACAACGACGACAACAACAACAACAATAACAACAACAACCACAAGGACGACAATAACAACAACAACCACCACAACGACGACAACAACAACAACAATAACAACAACAACCACAAGGACGACAATAACAACAACAACCACCACAACGACGACAACAACAACAAGAACAACAACAACCACCACAACGACAATAACAACAACAACAACCACAACGACGACGACAACAACAACAACAACAGCAACAACCATCACAACGACGACAACAACAACAACCACCACAACGACGACAACAACAACAAGAACAACAACAACCACCACAACGACAATAACAACAACAACAACCACAACGACGACGACAACAACAACAACAACAGCAACAACCATCACAACGACGACAACAACAACAACAATAACAACAACAACCACAAGGACGACAATAACAACAACAACCACCACAACAACACACAACAACAACAACAACAACCACAAGGACGACAATAACAACAACAACAACCACAACGACGGCAACAACAACAACAACAATAACAACCACTACAACGACGACGACAACAACAACAACCACAACGACGACGACAACAACAACAACAGCAACAACCATCACAACGACGACAACAACAACAACAATGACGACAGCAACAACCATCACAACGACGACAACAACAACAACAACAGCAACAACCATCACAACGACGACAACAACAACAACAATGACGACAGCAACAACAATCACAACGACGACAACAACAACAACGACGACAACAACAACAACAACAATCACAACGACGACAACAACAACAACAATAACAACGATCGACAACAACAACAACATTCACAACGACGACAACAACAACAATGACGACGACAACAACAACAACAACAACCACAAACACAACGACAACGACGACAACAACACCAACAACAACAACAACCACAACGACGACAACAACAACAACCATAATATAAACAACGAATACAACAAAAACAACAACAACAACAGGCTAAACCCTGATTACTTCTAACGTAAACAAATACACACATATAATTTAGTTCGTCCTACAAGCAAACAATCTTAATGTCAACTTGTATCTAAACAATACTCCATCTTCACCTTTTATTTTCATCATTCCTCTTCCTTACCTTCATTCTCCGTCCTATTCTTCTAGTGTTTCTTCTTCTTCTACTAACTGTCTATTTTTCTTCTTTTGTCCCCTCCCACTACTTTTTCTTCTTTTACTTTTTGTCTTCTTTGTTCTTTTTCTGCATGTCTCATCCTCCATCGTTTTCTTCATTTTTTCTCTTTGTTCTCTTTGTTCTCTTTCATCTCCTTTTCATTCTTCTCCTACCTTTTACTTTCTCTTCTCAATCCTTATGTTTGCCTTCTTACTCTTCTTCCACCACCTCGTCTTTTTTTTTCTTTCTTTTCACTCTTTCTTAATTTCATTTTCTCATTCTTCTACACGCGCCTTCATCCTTTTATTAACCCACCTTCTTTTTTTTTTTTTTTTTTTTTTTTGTCTTATTCTTAATTTTATTTTCTTCCTCATTTCCCTTATCACCTCAACGTTTCATTCTCTTCCACTTACTTATTACCCTTCATTCAATTTTCTTTCTCTTTTTCCTCATCTCACTTCCATTTCTCTTTTTTTTCCCCACCGTTCTTCTCGCGTCCATACTTCTCATTTAAACCAAAAAAATTATTTCTGTTATGTTTTTGTCTTTTATTGAGCGTGTTACTTTGCACTGTTTCACACCGCACGGTCGACTTCATCCGTCTTCTGCAGACATTTATTCGAAACAGTTTCCTACTAACATAAAATACGCAAATAAAACACACTTCAGAAAACAAAATGCATTATTTAAACATTAAGCCAGTTTGCACAACCGTACAATATTTAATTTGGCTCATATCCCCCCTGCTTGTGTTTTCCAGACCAGGCCAGTGTTAATCTACTATCCCCACTACATCGGGAACTAATTTGACAACAACATTTCTTTTTAATACAGTAAAATCTCGTTTTTTCAAATATCAAAGATATGTCCATATGAAACTTTATAGATGATTACAAAACTCGTTTATTTAGGATCATAATTACGTATGTTTGGGTGGAGAATATGGGGAGGGGGTGATATCTATTCGGAAGGTCCATTCTTTCGAGACACACCAAGGTCGCGTTGAGAAGTCTGAAAATAATTTAATCTGTTGTTTACACAGGATTTTTTGCAAGGGAGCAGAAAGTGCAAATGATGCGATTAAGAACATATTTTGTTGACGATTTTTGTGTGTGGGGGGGTTTAAAGTGCGTCCCTCTTTGAAACTCTTCACATCATTCGTCTACACTTTTCTTAGTATTTTCTCTGTCGTCAGCGCCTTTCTTTCTTCTTCTTGTTTTTTTTCTTTATTCTTCATACCTTATCCTCTTCTACTTCTTCTTTTCCTTCTTCTACATATCTTATCCTCTTTTTTCTTCTTTTTCATATCTTTTCTTATTATTTTCCTTCTTCTTCATATCTTTTCTTTTCTTCTTATCTTCCTCTTTTTTCTTCTTTGTATCTTCTTCCACATTCTCCCCCTCTTCTTCTTCTCCAGCTCATCTTCCGCTCATTGTCATCTTCTTCCCTTTATCTTCTACCTCTCATCCTTCTCTACTCTTAATACTCTTCTCCTCGTTCTTTTCCTAACTTTCTTTTCTTCCTAAATCCCATCTCCTCCTTATTTTCATATACTAACTCTCACCTTTTTTTCTACTCTTTTTCTCCTTTATTCCCTCTCTAATACATTATCTTTTCAATACATTTTTCTTCTTCTACCACATTCTGTCTCTACGTCTTTCTACTTCTCTTTTTCCTGTCTTGCCGTCTTGTTCCTGAAAACATTCCATTAACTATTTCAGTACAGAATGTTTTGGTTCAAAACAGCTGAAGATTGATGTCAGACTCAAGAGTTTTAATGGTTTTAAATAACAATCTACAATTTGATATTTATCTAACACTCAATATATAAATTATGAATTTTTAGATAATTGAACAAAGAATTATATCTCACCAATACCAAGATGAAACAAGACGTGTAAGAAGAATTTAGTTTGATGACAGTTTACACTAATCAAATTGAGATTGACGCACTCTGCGGCCAAACGTACGCGACTGAAATTGGCATGGCGAACAATGCGTAGAAGCGTACGGAAAGAGTTAAGATTTCTGTAGCTCAAACACTTTGAAAACAGCCGTGAACACACAGAGAACAACAGTGGGAGATACTTACAATATACAGTGTGAGCCAACATCCAACAAAAAACAACAGCAGTAGATACTAACAACATACGGAGTGAACCAACAACATCTAATAGAAAACAACAGCTGGAAATACTAACAATATACGGAGTGAACCAATATCTAACAGAAAACAACAGTTGGAGATATTAACAACATACGGAGTAAGCCAACATCTAACAGAAAACAACAGCTGGAAATACTAACAACATACGGAGTGAACCAATAACTACCAGAAAACAACAGTTGGAGATATTAACAACATACCGAGTAAGCCAACATCTAACAGAAAACAACAGCTAGAAATACTAACAACATACGGAGTGAACCAATAACTACCAGAAAACAACAGTTGGAGATATTAACAACATATGGAGTAAACCAACATCTAATCAAAGGAATTAAAAGTATATACGCCAAAAGCAAGTGCACAGTCAGAACAGCAGCAGGTTACACAGACTTTAGATCAGGTGCAAGACAGGAGTTGCGTACTACCTCCCCCCCCCCACTTTCCCCTGTGGGGGCCTTGGTAGCCCAGTTGGGAAAACCACCCGACTGGTCTACCGACGTTCTGTCAAACCATGTTCAATTCCCGCTGGAACCAGCATCAATTGTACTCTTGGTTGGAAACAAAATATCCCCGCGTTCGACCCAGCCACTGGCAGAAATGAGTACCAGGATGGTAATTTGGGAAGGTGAGGAATGCCGCCTCGCATCGTGAGTTTCGATGTTTGAAGCGACACTATCCGGAAGTCTCAGTAGACTTCTGGATATGCGGCCGTGTACATTTGGGTGAAAACTTGCATGGTAAAACGCCGCTTCAAGTCTTGTTCTTTACCTTTAGAAAGACAGACACAGACAGACAGACAGAAAGATAGCGAGACAGACTGACAGACAGACAGCCTGCCAGATAGATAGATAGATAGATAGATAGATAGATAGATAGATAGATAGATAGATAGATAGATAGATAGATAGATAGATAGATAGATAGATAGATAGATAGATAGATAGATAGCTAGCTAGATAGATAGATAGATAGATAGATAGATAGATAGATAGATAGATAGATAGATAGATAGATAGATAGATAGATAGATAGATAGATAGATAGATAGATAGATAGATAGATAGATAGATAGATAGATAGATAGATAGATAGATAGATAGATAGATAGATAGATAGATAGGTTGACAGAGAGACAGACAGACAGACAGACAGATAGATAGATAGATAGATAGATAGATAGATAGATAGATAGATAGATAGATAGATAGATAGATAGATAGATAGATAGATAGATAGATAGATAGATAGATAGATAGATAGATAGATAGATAGATAGATAGATAGATAGATAGATAGATAGATAGATAGATAGATAGATAGATAGATAGATAGATAGATAGATAGATAGATAGATAGATAGATAGATAGGTTGACAGAGAGACAGACAGACAGACAGACAGATAGATAGATAGATAGATAGATAGATAGATAGATAGATAGATAGATAGATAGATAGATAGATAGATAGATAGATAGATAGATAGATAGATAGATAGATAGATAGATAGATAGATAGATAGATAGATAGATAGATAGATAGATAGATAGATAGATAGATAGATAGATAGATAGATAGATAGATAGATAGATAGATAGATAGATAGATGGATGAATGCATGGATAGATAGATAGATAGATAGATAGATAGATAGATAGATAGATAGATAGATAGATAGATAGATAGATAGATAGATAGATAGATAGATAGATAGATAGATAGATAGATAGATAGATAGATAGATAGATAGATAGATAGATAGATAGATAGATAGAATTGTGCTGTAAATATTATTTCTAAGACAGGACAATATGCTCATTTCCTTCGGATTACGTGTTACAAGATATTGCTGATTTCTCGATTTCGTTATTTGGTTATGGAAGGCCCCGGTATCACTGCAAACAAATTATAATCCATAATTGCTCAACCGCCCGTGCCAGTGGAATCATCCGAAATACTAACTCATCTCCCAAACAAAGAAAGATAGCTGTAGTCCCCATCATAGCAGTCTCAGCACACGCCAAAAGACATAAGGCGAAACCGCATAGAAAGTGAACACAGCCAGCTGTTCACTGTCATACGATATCATCATTCATCGTAAACAATTGGGATATCGGAACATAATCAAAACGGATGAAACACACAGCTCACGGCGTGCACAGATCACTTAACTCAGTAGCTCCTGCAACAAGGCGGACTTTGAATAAGAGGAAACTGCAATCCATGAACACTTTTTAGACATAGCCTTCAATGGTTCCTGCCGCCTATCTACCATATTGACCGAAAGTTCACGTCTTCCTGAAAATGATGATCGTAATATTTTTTTAATGTATAGCGATTGATGATGTTAGGACATCGTGTTTGACTCCAATTCCGAAATATAAAACACAGTTTGTCGTCAGATTATCCCCGTCGCACATCAAACAACAGACCATAAGATTAGCGTATGGTCGGTCTTGGTATATACGATGAGCCATTATGATGACGTAGCACACACACAATGGCTGCGCCCATGATTTCTCTATGTTTCATTCAATCAACGTCGATGTGGACCACTTTTCTTTTTCTGTTCTCTTCTCTTCTCTTCTCTTCTCTATTCTATTCTATTCTATTCTATTCTATTCTATTCTATTCTATTCATAGAATCAGTTTCGCTGCAGTTGAGCATCCCCATAACCGTTTCACTGCCTGACCAAGCATTCTCGTAGATTGTGCAGACTGATTCTATCTATCTATCTATTGACCTTTCGAGCCGTAGCCGGCCCATAGGGCGTAGACCTAGATACTCCTTCTTTTACCTAAATTTTTGTTCTAGCAGTTTTCAATTCTTTTAAAAATATTTTATCAAATCTCGCCATTTGTCTCTGTTCTGTGCAAGCAACTCCATCTCATTGAGGGAGGCGATTCCTGCTGCTCTTGCCTCTCTCATCAGTGTTCTTCTCAGTGTCTCTCTGGGTCTTCCTCTTTTCCTATTACCTGTTGTTTCCCACATGGGGCTTGCTTTGCAATTCGGTTATTATCTCTTCTCATCACATGTCCAACATATGACCATCATCTTTTCTTTTTTTTTACTGAAGATATTAGTGGTTGATTGGCGATTTCTCTAATTTCCCCGTTTGTTTTGAATTCGTTCCACGCTTTACCAAGTATTTTCCTTAGACATTTATTTTCGAATGCGTTCAACTTTGCTTCTATCTCTCTCGTTGTTTTCCAGCTTTCACACGCATACGTAAAGGTTGATAGTACATTACCTCAGACTGATTGCTCTCCTGTAAAGTGTTGATTGTAGATAATCTGCTTTTCCCAGTAAGTTCTCTGTATCGACCAGATCACTTTTCTACCTTTAAATTTACTGGTCTCTCAATATATACATCAGTGTCCCACCCAGATAATTTCTTAAGGAATGAATAACAAACTTAGCGATGTGCAGAATCAGACAAATGCCAGAGCTGCCAGCGAGCCTAACGGATACTTCATTGCCGTGTAGAAGCGGCATGCCCTGGACAGTACACGCAGGTTAACGCTCTCGCTTTAGACCGTTCCAGGAGATGCATTCATTCCTGCCGCGGATGTCTTTGTTAGATGACTTCCGGTCAATATGGCGGAGAGACGGCAAGAACCATTGAGGCTTAGTATGCAAAGTGATCTTTGTTGCAGTTTCCTCATATTCCATGTCCGGCTTGCCGCTATAGCTACTGAGTTTAGTACTCTGTGCACACCGTGAGCTGTGTTTTTCATCCCGATTGTGTTCCGATATTCCGATTGCTTACGATGAATGATGATATCGTATGACGAAGGACAGTTCAGCTGCGTTCACTTTCAGTGCCGCTTGACGTTATGTCATTTGGCGTTTACTATGTCTGCTATGATGTGGACTGCAGCTGCTTTTGTTTAGATCCTTCAACGTGATGTGATGTTAATTCGGTTGATTCCACAGGCACGGGCGGTTGAGTAATTATGGATTTTAATTCGTTTTCAGTGATACCGGGACATATGACTAACCATATTCATACTGTATGTCAATCGTCCGTAACATATTATACGAATTCGTCACTAAGACTGCGTTATCCACGCTCAGTGTAACTCACCATGTTATCGCCGTCGTTGCTGCTTCTATCTCGATTCTCACACTGGACACTGTAATGCTACAATTGCCAGATTTCTTAGCCACATCTCGTCGTATTTGTATCACACAAATCCCCAACCGCAGCGCTATCCGCGTGGGGATATTTCTATCTCTTTCGTGTTATCATCAACAAAGTGTGAAGTATTACTACCAAAAGAGTATTGCCATCAACTGAGTATTACCAATAACAACATAAATATAATCATCAAAAGAGTATTTTATTTTTTATTAAACTCTTTCCCCATACGTTTCGATGCACCATGTGCCATGCCGATTTCAGCTATGTACGTTAAGCCGCACAGTGCGTCACTCTCAATTTGATTAGTGTAGACTGTCATCAAACCATATTCTTTTTATGTCTTGTACCATCTTGGTACTGGTGAAATAGCAGAAAATCCTAAAGATCTACAACAATTACTTAATGTAATAAACATAACAAGCAAAAAATATGTATTAGATATGAATATCAAAAAGACTAAAACTATGATCATAAACAAAGAAAATTCTCAAGACCTACAATTAAATATCACAGTTGAGAGAATACACCTGGAGACAGTCCAGATCTACAACTACCTGGGACATACTATAACCAATGAAGGAAAATGCAAAACTGAAATAAACAAAAGAATGGGTATGGCAAAAAGTAATTTTAATGCCATGAAAAATATACTAACAACAAAACAAATATCAGCAGGGCTGAAACTAAGAATGGCAAAATGTTACGTCTTCTCAATATTCATGTATGGTGCAGAAACATGGACATTAGACAAGAAAACAGAACAAAAAATTGAAGCCTTTGAAATGTGGATTTATAGAAGAATAGGTAGAATTGGATGGAAACAAAAGATAACAAACGATGAAGTTTTAAAACAACTGAAAATAAAAAGAGAACTACTAAATACAATCAAGATACACCTTCTCCTATATGAATTTTTGTTCTAGCAGTTCTAATGAAATTTTTGGGGCATGTTAAAAGACACAACAGCCTATTAAAAGTAGTATTGGAAGGAAAAATACAAGGTAAAAGAGGCAGAGGCAGTCCAAGACTAACATGGACGAGTAACATCAAAAGATGGACAAGTCAATCTATGACAGCCTGCACCATCAAAGCAAGAAACAGAGTAGAATGGCGATCCATGGTAGCCAACCTTCGTTGCGGAGAAGGCACACGATGATGATGATGATGATGATGATGATGATGACTGTTGAAATCTAATTCCCCGTTTAATTATCTAAAAGACCATATATAATATGTTAAGTGTTAGATAAATATAAACATGTAGATTCATGTTTAAAACCATGAACAATTTTCTTTCTGAGATCTCTAGCGCTCAAGTTATAAAAATCTTCTGCATCGAAAGAGTTAAAAGAATATCATCAAAAATGGGATATTACTACCGAATTATCAGCCTCAACAATGAGTTAGCATTTCCGTCAGCACATTATCATCATAAACATAATATTAACATCAACATAGTACCTCATCAACATATTATTATCATCAACGCATTACCTCATCAACTTATTACCTCATCAACAGATTAACTCATCAACATATTATTATCATCAACATATTACCTCATCAACTTATTACCTCATCAAAACATTACCTCATCAACATATTATTATCATCAACATATTATTATCATCAACACATTACTTCATCAACATATTATTATCATTAACACATTACCTCATCAACTCATTACCTCATCAACACATTACCTCAACAACATATTAGCATCAACACATTACATGATCAACACATTACCTCATCAATATATTATTATCATCAACACATTACCTCATCAACACATTACCTTATCAACATATTATCATCAACACATTACCTCATCAACATTTTATTCTCATCAACACATTACCTCATCAACACATTACCTCATCAAAATATTATTGCCATCAACACATTACGTCAGCAGCATATTATTATCATCAACACATTACGTCATCAACATATTATTATCATCAACTATTTACGTCATCGACATATTATTATCATCAACACATTACGCCATCAACATATTATTATCATTAACACATTACGTCATGAACACATTACCTCATCAACATATTATTATCATCAACACATTACGTCATCAACATATTATTATCATCAACACATTATCTCATCAATATATTATTATCATCAACACATTACGCCATCAACATATTATTATCATAACACATTACGTCATGAACACATTACCTCATCAACACATTATTATCACCATCACATTACGTCATCAACATATTATTATCATCAACACATTACCTCATCAACATATTATTACCATCAACACATTACGTCATCAACATATTATTATCATCAACACATTACGTCATCAACATATTATTATCATCAACACATTACGTCATCAATACATTACCTCATCAACATATTATTATCATCAACACATTACGCCATCAACACATTACCTCATCAACATATTATTATCATCAACACTTTACCTCATCAATATATTATTGTCATCAGCACATTACCTCATCAACATATTATTATCATCAACACATTACCTCATCGAAACATTACGTCATCAACATTATTATCATCAACACATTACGTCATCACATATTATCATCAACACATTACCTCATCAACATATTACTATCATCAACACATTCCGTCATCAACATATTATTATCTTCAACACATTACCTTATCAACACATTACGTCATCAACATATTATTATCATTAACACATTACGTCATCAACATATTATTATCTTCAACACATTACATCATCAACATATTATTATCATCAACACATTACGTCATCAACATATTATTATTATCAACACATTACGTCATCAACATATTATTATCATCAACACCTAACGTCAAAATATTACTATCATTAACACATTACCTCATCAACATATTATTATCATCAATACATTACCTCATCAACATATTATTATCATCAATACATTACCTCATGAACACATTACCTCATCAACATATTATCATCAACACATTACGTCATCAACACATTACCTCATCAACATATTACCATCATCAACACATTACGTCATCAACACATTACCTCATCAATCACGTATTATCATCAACACATTACCTCATCAACATAATATCATCATCATCACATTACCTCATCTACACATTACCTTATCAACATATTAATATCATCAACACACATTACGTCCTCAACACATTACCTCATCATCATGTTACTTGATCAACACATTACCTCTTCAACACATTACCTCATTAACACATTACCTCATCAACAACACATTACGTCATCAACACATTACCTCATCAACATATTATCATCATCAACACATTACGTCATCAACACATTACCTCATTAACACATTACCTCTTTAACACATTACCTCATCAACATGTTACCTCATCAACACATTACTAACATCAATAGACAATTACTATGAAAGTATTACCAGTAATATATTATAACCAAAAGTGCTCAACCATCAATAATGTGATACCATCAAAAGTTCAGGAGCACCTGCAACGTATAGCCATCAAAAGTGCATCATCAACAATAAACTATTTCAGTCCCTCAGTGTACCACGTACTTCCTTTATCTCCTTCATTTTCATCCGATTCGCTATTGCGTCATTACAGATTTATTCAATCTTTCCATCACAGTGTGTGTAAATCATGATTGTATCAATCCCCTTCGCATACTTCACAAGCCAAACCGGCATTCATTGTTTCACTTTCATTGACCCACATTGTCAGTGATATAAACGTCTTTCTGATTGGCCCAAACATATGAATAATCGCGGCACTCTCCAATCAGGTTGCTTCAATGGACAGAACAATGGCCAGCGGAATCAGCCTACGGTTCCACGCTTGTTCCAAGTGTCACTGGCTTGCATTTGGGATTTTGGCCGTGTTTATCTATACATCTGGAGTATAATGTAAAAGCTCTGAGTTTTGGAATCATCGCTGCGGTTCGTGATAACTGGGAACGTGCGAACATTCAAGCAAACAAACCATTCATTTGCAGGCTTGTCTATCTCTGCCTCAACGTAAATAGTTTCCTATTTGCACTATTGTGTCACTATTTTTGTGTGTCTGGTCGGGCCTATTTAATTGATCTCATTTGTATGTCTGTTTAGTCTTTGGAGAATGTAGAATTGTTGTAGCGTTGCAGAAGAGTGTTGAGAATACCATTGAACGATTAGCGTGAAAAAGGTGATGTTATGAGAGATAGAACACGGCAAACAGAAAGTTTGCTTCCTTCACTCCTTCCTTCGTTCGCTCTTTCCTTCACTCCTTCCTTCCTTCCGTTGCTCCTTTCTTCATTCGTTCGTTCATTTCATCGCTCCTTCCTTCCTTCCTTCGTTCATTTCATCGTTCGTTCGTTCGTTCGTTCGTTCGTTCGTTCCTTCCTTCCTTCCTTCCTTCCTTCCTTCCTTCATTTCATCGTTCCTTCCTTCATTCCTGCCTTCCTTCCTCATATAACACTGAGATAATTAGTTCTCTAGTGGCAGATTAACTTTCTCCACTGATCGCTCTCTACAGTTGGGATTATGCTAAGTCAAAACCTTTCAGTTCCTTGATATTATCTTCCCATCTCGTTTTCACCATATATCTCCTTCTTCCTCCGTTCACAGTTCCTCGCAGAATGGTCTTTGCCAAACGATTGAGATACGTCGCTAATCCATTTCATTTTGCTTTTCTTCACAACATTCAAGAGATGATCATCTACTCCGATTGCTTGTTGCATCTGTTTGCAAACTTGCTCATTCGTGTCGCTGATAAAAGATGCCCAAATCCTGACGATAACATTCAGTACTTTAGCTTGACAGCACGCTCGGCAGGCAGAATAGTCAAACAAGACAGTGGTGCATACGTTTTGACCACTAGTATGACGATGCAGGTGATGGCAGTGACCAGGGCATTCATCTGGTTAGAGTCACAAGACTACACCCACGCCTCTATACTGAGTGATTCGATGAGCATGATAAGAAAAGTGGAGACGGGCTCTGTACGCATCTAATGGGTAGTGTCATTGCAGAACTCAAAAATACGTAAGGTCACCTTTGTTTACGTTCCGGGACATGCGGGAGTACTGGGTACATAAAACGTCACTTATTTGGCTTTTCAAACGTCACTTTCGCATCGACAGAAAAAAATATGAGTACCACTGAAGACGGAGTTATCTGCCTGTGCGGCGAGGGACCCCGTTTGAACACAGTTGCCAGGGAAAAACGGATTAACAAGCAAAATTCAGTTCCTAGTCTCTAGAGACTTCGCTAAGCTGAAAGCTGACGAACAAAAAAGAAATGTTTATATGCGTTGTATGAAAATACATTTATCGTCATTGTTTGTCTAATGTGAGTCACTAAGAAATCACTGGGCTCATAACAGAATGACTTGAATGTCAAGTTCACCTTGATATCCTAGCGATTAACCAGATAAAAATAGCCTTGATATTAAAATCGTGTATTATTTCCAATCGTCGGTTTAAAAAAGACAAGAAATTAAAATAACAAATTATTACGTGATGTAAATTTGATTATCATACCGGCAGTGGCGGCGCTAGTTATAGTGGGTACCCAGAGCGACCATCCCCTTATAAGAGTAAGAGCAATGCATTATACTTTTAAAAAATATTTCTAAATAGTTATCTCCCGTGTGTTACCGGGGCCTCATTATGAGGGTAGTAAAGAATAGTGAAACTGTGACTTTCCAGACATGGCGTAAGAGGCGACTAAGGAGGTTGATCGATGGCTTGACAAGCTGTCATTGTAAAAAAAATTGTTATGGAAACAGAGCCATAGATTTTAGAAGCAGTGATCTCTGCAATATGTGCCATTTTGACACGCAAGTTTTCTGTTTTTTAGATTGTGGTTCTGCCCTATGTGCCGTTTTCGGCTCGAAAGGACAATAGATAAAAATAGTTATGCATGGATCAGAGAAGTATGTAACCAGTGAGCTAATGTAACCATTGTTAAATTTGTATTTCGAGCCTATATAAACCACATCCACATTCCACCCTTCTCAGTAACATTCAATATTGACATCTTTCATTCGTTCAGCGTCATAACTCAAATATTTACAGCTTATCTCTATGTGGTACCAGGTCATTATACTCACCAGGGACACTCGCCCTTGTTTTCTCTACCTCTTCTTTCTCCTTTCTTCCTCTTCTCTTTCCTCCTCCACCTTCCTAACTACCAGTTTCATATTGTCAATAAACCAAGTTTTCCCCTCTTCTAATGCCACTTTTTCTCTGCTGCTCCTTCCTTTTTTTCTCTTCTCTTCCTCCTTCGTTTGCTCTCCTCATCCTTCTTTCCCTCGTTCTTTACTGTCCACCTCCTTATTTTCATCCTCCTTTTTCACTCGCTTTCTCCCTTTCTACCACCTCTTACTTCTTTTTTTTCTCTCCTCCTCTTTTTCTTTACTGTCCTCCTCCCTGTCTTTTTTCCCCCGTCTTCTTTTTCTCTCCTTCTCCCTTTGTCCCCCCCGCCCCCCCCCCCCTTTCTTCTTCTACTCTCCTCTACCTCTTCAGTTTCTCTTCTTATTTTCCTCTGCCTCCTAATTCGTCACTCCTCCTCCTTCATCTTCTAATTTCCTCTCCCTCTTCAGTTTCTCTTCTTATTTTCCTCTGCCTCCTAATTCGCCACTCCTCCTCCTCCTTCATCTTCTAATTTCCTCTCCCTCTTCAGTTTCTCTTCTTATTTTCCTCTGCCTCCTAATTCGTCACTCCTCCTCCTCCTTCATCTTCTAATTTCCTCTCCCTCTTCAGTTTCTCTTCTTATTTTCCTCTGCCTCCTAATTCGTCACTCCTCCTCCTTCATCTTCTAATTTCCTCTCCCTCTTCAGTTTCTCTTCTTATTTTCCTCTGCCTCCTAATTCCTCACTCCTCCTCCTCCTTGATCTTCTAATTTCCTCTCCCTCTTCAGTTTCTCTTCTTATTTTCCTTTGCCTCCTAATTCCTCACTCCTCCTCCTCCTTCATCTTCTAATTGCCTCTCCCTCTTCAGTTTCTCTTCTTATTTTCCTCTGCCTCCTAATTCGTCACTCCTCCTCCTTCATCTTCTAATTTTCTCTTCCTCTTCAGTTTCTCTTCTTATTTTCTCCTTTATATTTTTCTATCCTCCTCCTTTTTCTTCATTTTCACTCTGCTCTTCCTTATTCATTTTCTTCTCTTTCTCCACACCTTACTTCTCGTTTTTCTATTTCTCTCGTTTTTCTCCATCTTTTTGCTTCTCTTCTCTTCCTTTTTCCTCTCCTCTTCCTTATTTTTTCTCCTTCTTTTCCGTTTTCTCTCATCCACCTCCTTCTTTATTTTGTCTCTCCTTCTTTTTCTCTTTTCCTCCCGCTTCTTTTCTCTCCACCTCATTTTTCTTTTTTCTCTGTTCGTCCTTCTGTTCTCCCCTCCTTCCCTTTTTCACCTCCTTGTCCTCCTTCTTCTCTCCTCTTCCGTCTTCTTCTCTTTCACGTCTCTCTCCTCCACCGTCTTATCCTTTTTGTGTTCTTATTCCTCCTCCTTCTAACTTTGATCACAGAAGGTTTCTCTATTACGTACGGTTTTTACCTTTCCTTCGTAGCAGTGCCCTAGGTATGGCCCTACTTTTTTATTTCTCCTTCATTAAAAAAAAAATTTCTCCCCCCCTTGACCCTTTCGCACATTCTTCTCTAGGTACGCCACTGCGCACACGTCATAGCGTGTGAATCTGCCAACCTATATAATTAGCATAATCAGTTAGGCATTGTAGGCCAAACGAACTAATTTGTTGGCCTTGCAAAATCATTAATATTCTTATTACTTGTTCGTTGTTATCAAATCCAGGCATCATCATTCTGTGTCGTGCCGTGCGGCTTTACCGGTCAATTAATTTCATAACTATCCGGCTCCGGGCTGCTTCAATTCTTCATTTGTTTTTATCTGTGCCACTGCAGCCCTGGTGTGACACCTATATCGTCATGTTAGTCATGAGGGATGGTGTCTAAACTCAGGAGAACTGAGAGGAGAGCTGAGAGGAGAACTGGGTAGGATTTGTGAACCAGTTTATCGTTTCATACTGCTGGATTTGTGAACCAGTTTATCGTTTCACACTGCTGGATTTGTGAACCAGTTTATCGTTTCACACTGCTGGATTTGTGAACCAGTTTATCGTTTCACATTCCTGGATTTGTGAACCAGTTTATCGTTTCACACTGCTGGATTTGTGAACCAGTTTATCGTTTCACATTCCTGGATTTGTGAACCAGTTTATCGTTTCACACTGCTGGATTTGTGAACCAGTTTATCGTTTCACACTGCTGGATTTGTGAACCAGTTTATCGTTTCACACTGCTGGATTTGTGAACCAGTTTATCGTTTCACACTGCTGGATTTGCTGGGGAAGGTGGGGGGGGGGGGCGGGTAGATCTGCGAGCGTTCGGAGAATTATTTGATGTGTGATGGGGGAAAAAAAACTGACGACTAGCCAAACAACCAACCAACCAACCAACCAACCAAACCAACCTATCACCCTACCAACCAACCTACCAACCAACCAACTAGCCAAGCAAGCAAGCAAGCAACCAACCAACCAAAGAACCAACCAACCAACTAACTAACTAAATAACTTACTAATTAAATAAATAAACTAAATAACCAACCGACTGACCGACCGACCGCCCGACCGACCGACCGAATGACCGACCGACTGACTAACTTTCCGCCCAATATCACTTTCCATTCATGCATGTTTCTCTCTGTCTTCCTCAATCTCTTTCGTCCGCTGTCCAATATTTCGTCTCTTCTACTATCTTGTCCATGCGTTCACTGAACTACCAAAGCTGGCCACTTCGCCATCTGCACCAACAAGAACGGTAAGTAGGTGTAGATGTGTTTATTTTTCGGGCTGCAGTAGAAATGTAATTTTTACACTCTTTGGTCCAGTTCATCCGACTTCAGTATGACACTTTTAAGTAACGGGTTTCCTTACCTCTCGGTGCTTTAACCTGTTAATAGAGGTACCGCCAAAAGATGGAGTAGGCAGGGTCTGGATAGATTAGGTTTACCGATCCTGGAGCGATCTATCAGCTAGGAGTCGATGACAGCTTCCACATCAAATTCCTCCACCCTAAAATATTACCATCTCAACAGCTTCCACATCTAATTCCTCCACCCTAAAATATTACCATCACAACACCTTCCACATCTAATTCCTCCACTCTAAAATATTATCATCTCAACACCTTCCACATCTAATTCCTCCACCCTAAAATATTACCATCTCAACACCTTCCACATCTAATTCCTCCACCCTAAAATATTACCATCTCAACACCTTCCACATCTAATTCCTCCACCCTAAAATATTACCATCTCAACACCTTCCACATCTAATTCCTCCACCCTAAAATATTACCATCTCAACACCTTCCACATCTAATTCCTCCACTCTAAAATATTACAATCTCAACACCTTCCACATCTAATTCCTCCACCCTAAAATATTACCATCTCAACACCTTCCACATCTAATTCCTCCACCCTAAAATATTACCATCACAACACCTTCCACATCTAATTCCTCCACTCTAAAATATTACTATCTCAACACCTTCCACATCTAATTCCTCCACTCTAAAATATTACTATCTCAACACCTTCCACATCTAATTCCTCCACTCTAAAATATTACTATCTCAACACCTTCCACATCTAATTCCTCCACTCTAAAATATTACTATCTCAACACCTTCCACATCTAATTCCTCCACTCTAAAATATTACCTACTCCATGATTCCGACCGTTCTCACCAGTAACAACTACACCAGCATATATAACCATAAAACATAGCTATCAAAGAATGCTATATTCAGGCTTAATTGAGCGCCAATTTCCCATTATGGTTAATAATACTACGAACATGAATACGAGCATTCATGCTGGATTTGTCTTGAAACCCAGACTCGATGTAATAGTCTACATATCTAAATGAAGAGAAAAGACCAGATATTCATCTCGTTACCTTTTGTTCCGATCTGTATTCAGAGTTACAAATGAAAGATGTCAGAGGTAGTAATGGAACTGCATTAAGTAAAATCAGCTTAGATAGAGTGTTGTAGCAATGAATGTCAGTCTGAAAGAATTGCATTTAGTTGGTCTGAATAAATGTGTTTTCTTTCGGTGCTGAGTTTATCTTCGTTATACAATAGAGCTGAGACTGGAGAGACCAATTACTTTAGCAGATACAGATGTATTTGCTAGTCGCGAGAAAAGATGGATGAAGTAGGAGTAAGGCTGGTTAGTTGAGAACTGGGGAGAGAGTAAGAGGGAGGTAGGGGTAGAAGGAAAGGTAGAGAGAGAGATGTAGGGGTAGAAGTAAAGATAGAGATAGAGAGATACAGAGAGATGGAGATAGAGAGAGATAGAAAGAGAGATAGGGATAGATATATATATATATATATATATAGAGAGAGATAGAGATAGATATATATATATAGAGAGAGATAGAGATAGATATATATATATAGAGAGAGAGATAGAGATAGATATATATATAGAGAGAGATAGAGATAGATATATATATATAGAGAGAGATAGGGATAGAGATAGATATATATATAGAGATAGAGATAGATATATATATATATATAGAGAGAGATAGAGATAGATATATATATATATATAGAGAGAGATAGGGATAGAGATAGATATATATATAGAGAGAGAGAGAGATAGGGATAGAGATAGATATATATATATATATATATATAGAGAGAGAGAGAGAGATAGAGATAGAGATAGATATATATATATAGAGAGAGAGATAGGGATAGAGATAGATATATATATATATATAGAGAGAGAGAGAGATAGAGATAGATATATATATAGAGAGAGAGAGAGATAGGGATATATATATATATATATATATATATATATAGAGAGAGAGAGAGAGAGAGATAGAGATAGAGATAGATATATATATAGAGATAGAGAGAGAGAGAGATAGAGATAGAGAGAGAGAGAGATAGAGATAGATATATATATATATAGATATATATATATATATATATATATATATATATATATATATATATATATATATATATATATATATATATATATATATATATATATAGTGATACAGATAGAGATAGAGAGAGATCTATCTATTGACCTTTCGAGCCGTAGCCGGCCCATAGGGCGTAGACCTAGATACACCTTCTCCTATCTGAATTTTTGTTCTAGCAGTTTTCTTTTCAAGATATTATATCAAATCTCGCCATTTGTCTCTGTTCTGTGCAAGCAGCTCTATCTCATTGAGGGAGCCGAATCCTGCTGCTCTTGCCTCTCTCATCAATATTCTTCTCAGTGTCTCCCTGGGTATTCCTCTTTTTCTCTTACCTGTTGTTTCCCATATAAGGGCTTGCATTGCTATTCGGTTATTATCTCTTCTCATCACATGTCCAACATATGACCATTGTCTTTTCTTTATTACTGAAGATTTTAGTGGTTAATTGGCGATTTCTCTAATTTCCTCGTTTGTTTTGAATTCGTTCCCGCTATACCAAGTATTTTCCTTAGACATTTATTTTCGAATGCGTTCAACTTTGTTTCTATATCTCTTGTTGTTTTCCAGCTTTCCAGATATATATATATATATATATATATATATATATAGTGATAGAGATTTAGATATAGATATATATATATATATATATATATATATATATATATATATATATAGTGATAGAGATAGAGTTAGAGAGAGATAGATATATATATATATATATATATATAGTGATAGTGATAGAGATAGAGTTAGATATATATATATATATATATATATATAGTGATAGAGATAGAGAGAGAGATAGAGATAAAGATAAAGAGAGATAGAGATAGTAATAGTGATAGAGATAGAGATAGAGATAGAGATAGAGATAGAGGTAGAGATAGAGAGAGATAGAGAGAAATAGAGATAGAGATAGAGATAGAGAGATAGAGAGATAGGGAGATAGAGAGATAGAGATAGAGATAGAGATAGAGATGGAGATAGAGATAGAGATAGAGATAGAGATAGAGATAGAGAGAGATAGAGATAGAGATAGAGAGATAGAGATAGAGGTAGAGATAGATATATATATATATATATAGAGAGAGAGAGATAGATATAGAGATAGAGACAGAGACAGAGACAGAGACAGAGATAGAGATAGAGATAGAGATAGAGATAGAGATAGAGATAGAGATAGAGATAGAGATAGAGATAGAGATAGAGATAGAGATAGAGATAGAGATAGAGGTAGAGATTGAGAGAGGTATAGGTAGACAAAGATATATAGAGTTAGAGAGAGGTGAAGGTAGAGAGAGAGGTTGAAGTATAGAAAGAAGAGAAGATGGAGAGAAATGGTAGTGGAAAGTGAGAGTGAGGTAGAGGGGATGAAAGAGGTCAAGGTAGACAAAGAGGGGTAGAGAGAGATAGAGATAGAGAGAGGTTGAAGTAGAGAGAGGTAGAAATAGTGAAAGATAGAGAGAGAAATAGAGTTACGGAGAGAAAGAGAGAGAGAGAAAGAGAGAAAAAGAGAGAGGTAGAGAGTGATGTATAGAGAGAGAGAGATGTTACAGATAGGGAGGGAGAGACAGAGAAGTAGAGAGACGAAGGGAGAGGGAAACAGAGAGGAAGGTAGAGAGTGACAGAAAGCGACGTAGAGAGAGAGAGGGATGTGCATAGTGTGAGACAGATTTCATCATCGAGTGCCATCTCCGTAACGAAGGTTGGCTACCATGGAGCGCCATTCAGTTCTGTCTCTTGCTTTGATGGTGCAGGTTTTCATAGGCTGATTTGTCCATCTTTTGATGTTACTCGTCAATGTTAGTCTTGGTCTGCCTCTTTTACCTTGTATTTTCCCCTCCAGGATTACTTTTAGTAGGCTGTAGTGTCTTTTAACATGGCCCAAAAAATCGAATTTGTC
The DNA here is from genome assembly GCA_032433765.1 of Megaustenia siamemsis. NCBI lineage: Eukaryota > Metazoa > Mollusca > Gastropoda > Stylommatophora > Ariophantidae > Megaustenia > Megaustenia siamemsis. Next base: position 62,391,892 of record JAVIAB010000088.1, read on the forward strand.
TTGTTTGAATTGTGCTTAGTAGTTCTCTTTTCATTTTTAGTTGTTTTAAGACTTGTTTTAAGACTTGTTTTAAGACTTGTTTTAAGAGCCAGATTTGGGGAAGTGTAAACCCACTGCTTGATAAAGGTGACAAGGTTTGTTCTTTAAACATAACATAAGGAGACTGGGCAATGCGGATCGACCGCTAACTGTTTTGTTGGCTTACAGGACAATTGAGAGCGCAAATATCAAATGTGCGATAGAAGTAATGGGTAAGAAATATATAATGTGCTCATTATTTATTTTTCCTCCTCCTCGTCATCATCATCATCATCATCACCACTGTCATTATTATTATTATTATTTTTATTATCGTCATCATAATCATGAATGTTAATATTTGGGAACTTTATTTACCTCAGACGGAAGATGTACAAAATAGGTGAGATGAAGAGTGGCTCAGATAAAAGTAGCTTTTCTACAAATGAGGAAGAAACTATGCAATCCATTTTTGACAATAGAAACAAGAAAAAGAGTTCTTAAATGTTATGTAGAGCCAATCTTAACATATGGATGCGAATCATGGATAATAGGACAACAGACAAGATAATCACTGGAGTCTGTAGAAATGTGGCTTTACAGAAGAATGTTGAGAATGCCATGGGCAGCTAAGAAGAGTAATGAAAACGTTCTGAAAGAGGTGAAAGCAAAATGAGAGCTAATTTCAAATATTAGGAAGAAACAATAATCATTTTTTGGCCATTTAATGAGAAGAGAACAACTGGAATATATTGTAACAACTGGAAAAATTGAGGGACGAGATAGAGGGAAGAGATAGAGGGAAGCAAAGAGAAAAAAAATACTAGACACCTTAAGAGAATGGCTTGTCAGAGGGTCAACAACAGAAATGATAAATAACTGTCGAGATCGAAAGTTGTGGAGAGACATGATGATCTACGCCAACAAGCCGGGTACTTCATGATGATGCGATATATATTTTAGTGTTCTCTTGCGGAATTCCACATATTTTCCATTTTTTAAAGAGGATTTCAGTAATTGTAATGGTTCATTGTATGTGAATTTTTTAAAACTAAGCTGTCAGTCACGCTGAATTATAAATAACATATTTATATGTGAGGGACATAAATTGTTGTCATTGTTTAAAGACATGCAGAGAGCTACGATCGGATTGTTTAGTCACGATAAGTCACGTTTTAATGACGCCAGTTTAATATTGTCAATAAATTCAAATGTGGCTCTCGAATTAATTTCAACACTCGACCTGGCTCTCGGTAAAAGATGAATTTGTTACGCAACTCCATCTCGTGCTGAACACGGCTATTTGTATAAATGAAAATGTATGGTACTGATCCATTGCACGGATCAAGACTGGTTTATAGACTAAATGACCACAATAAACTCACCAAGATCAGTTTTCAGACGACTTGTACTGAAGTAATGATTGCGTGCCGATATTTGTTACCGTAATAACTGCACACATTAAACTGGTATGGCGACATCAAAAGACACAGCGGGCTGGAAAAAGGTATTGAGTTACTTACGGGTCATCAGCATTGCACTGCGAACATGTCCATAGGTGCTCAGATCCGCTCCTCAGCAAGTCCCGCAGTGTCCAGCGACTGACGACTCCAGTTCTGTGTTGGTTGATAAGTCTTCTTACACGCCCACTAAGTTTCTCATTTCTGGCTGTGCCCATCTTAACTCCCATCTCTTTCATTCGAAGGAATGACGTGGACTGTTGGTTGTCGAAGTCCTGTACCCTTCCCACATCTCAGAGGGCATTGATGATGTCCGCCCGATTCATTGGTTGACCATCTTCAACGACAGCGCAGCTAGAAAACCTATCCGCTCTTTCATTTCCCCGTACCTCTGAATGTCCAGGGACGTAGACAAATGTGACCCTACGCATTTTTGACTTCTGCAATGACTCTACCCATTGTCAGCGTACAGAGCCCGCCTCCACTTTTCTTAGCATGCTCATCGAATCACTTAGTATGCAGGCGTAGGTGTAGTCTTGTGACTCTAACCAGATGAATGTGGTGAATGCAACGTTCTGTGAGAGATTTGGCTAGAGACAGAGATTCTTTAAGACAGGCTGTGATGAACGCAACGTTCTGTGAGAGATCTGGATAGAGACACATATCCTACCAGACGGACTGTGGTGAATGCAATGTTCTGTGGGAGATCTGGATAGAGACACATATCCTACCAGACGGACTGTGGTGAATGCAACGTTCTGTGGGAGATCTGGATAGAGACACATATTCTATCAGACTGACTGTGGTGAATGCAATGTTCTGTGGGAGATCTGGATAGAGACACATATCCTACCAGACGGACTGTGGTGAATGCAATGTTCTGTGGGAGATCTGGATAGAGACACATATCCTACCAGACGGACTGTGGTGAATGCAATGTTCTGTGGGAGATCTGGATAGAGACACATATCCTACCAGACTGACAGTGGTGAATGCAATGTTCTGTGGGAGATCTGGATAGAAACACATATTCTATCAGACGGAATGTGGTGAATGCAATGATCTGCAAAGGACACGTGTCCTGATGAATAACTGCGCAGAAAAATGCATTCATAGAGTTGTTGTGTACTGTTTTTATTTTGAGAATGCGCATTTGTCTCTTTAATGAACTCTCGTGACTAGACTACGGCCATCTACAGTAGTAAGGCCAGCGGGTAGAAAGAAATTGCCTCGATTTGGCAACATTTTCAGCTTTGCGAACAGGGGCGGGTTTGGGTAGGATGACGTCAGTCGTCTGTACCTGACTTAGCTGAAGACTAGCAATGTTGGGTTTTTCAGAGATTTACCTCTCTGCCCGCTGGCCTTATGACCATAGATGATGGTTGTGGATAGACTCAGTTCTTTAAAGGTTCACTTTTTGTCACCAGTTACATTCGCAAACCATGGATTCCAGACAGTTCTACGGAGTTCGTGCACGTGGGCCAGAATTTTTCTAGCATTTTGTCGAGGGAGATATTGCAGCACCCATGGGTTTGCCTGGTGTGCAGTGATGATGGTTCTATTAACAAACATATGATATATTGCATTTCCGTAAACCTTATGTTCGCATTTAGCAAAGTTAATGTCATGTATAAGACTTTAATAGGCGTCTTAGCACGCGAGTTTCCACCAATATGTGCTCGGTCGCTTATCCAGAATTGTTCGGAGACTTCTGGATAGTGTCGCTTCAAGCATCGAAACTCGCAATGCGAGGCGGCATTCCTCACCTTCCCAGAGTACTACCCAGGTACTCATTTCTGTCAGCGGCTGGGTTGACCTCGGGAGTATTTATTTTTTTCCCTAACCACGAGTAAAATTCACAAACTGCTTCCAGGGGAAATCGAACACGGGTTGTCGCCAAACGTCGGCAGCCGCGTGGCTTTCCCAACTAGGTTACCAAGGCCCCCAACATATCATCATCCCCACCACCATCATCATCGTCATCACTACCACCACCATCATCATCATCATCATCATCATCATCATTATCATCAAGTACCGGGCCTGCTAGCATAGGTGATCAAGTCTCTCCTCAACTTTCGATCTCGACAGTTATTTATCATTTCTGTTGTTGACCTTCTGCCAAGCCATTCTCTGAAGCTGTCTGGTATCTTTTCTCTTTGCTTCCCTCTATCTCTTCGTCCCTCAATTTTCCCAATTGTTACAATATATTCCAGTTGTTATCTTCTCATTACATGGCCAAAAAATGATGATTCCTTCTTCCTAATATTGTAAATTAGTTCTCTTTTTGCTTTTACCTCATTCAGAACGTTTTCATTACTCTTCTTTGCTGTCCATGGTATTCTCAACATTCTTCTGTAAAACCACATTTGTACAGACTCCAGTGATTATCTTGTCTGCTGTCCTATTATCCATGATTCGCATCCATATGTTAAGATAGGCTCTACATAACATTTAAGAACTCTTTGTCTTGTTTCTATTGTCAAAAATGGATTGCACAGTATCTTCCTAATTTTTTGGAAAGCTGCTTTTGCCTGAGACATTCTACATTTGACCTCAGTTGTTCATCTACCAGCTGAGGTTAACATTGTTCCCAGATATTTAAATTCATTTACCTGTTTTAATATTGTTCCACTTGTCTTTATTGTGTATTGAGGTGATGTCTTTTTCTTTGTTGCGACTATTACTTCTATCTTTTTTGATATTACGGCCGAGATCTTTATGTTTTTGCTTTCTTTCATTATAATGTCTAACATTTCGTGTAACTCGTTTTCACTCTTAGACCGAGTAAGTAGCAGCGAGTAAAAAGAATATCCATTCTCACATCGCAATTCCTTTGAATTATTATCGTCAAATTAAAACACTTCACAGTTTCGATACGTATTGATGCCGTTATCTTTACCTCGAATAATTTTGTTGTCAACATTTTTACGTGGCATTCGATTTAGCTTCATAAAATGTTTCTGCATTTGATGTTATTGTCATTTGCTTATTTGTGGCTGTCTTTCATCTCACTCAATCGCATTCTTTCTTTCATTCATTCATTCTTTCTTTCTTTTCCTTCCTTGCTTCTTTCTTTCTTTCTTTCTGCATTTCTGTTTTTCTTTCTTTCTTTCATTCATTCTTTCTTTCTCTTCTTCCTTCCCTGCTTCTTTCTTTCTTTCTGAATTTTTTGTTTTTCTTTATTTTCTTTCTTTCTTTCTTTCTTTTTTTCTTTCTTTCTTTCGTTCTTTCTTTTCCTTCCTTGTTTTTTTCTGTGCTTCTTTCTTTCTGTCTTTCTTTCTGTCTTTCTTTCTTTCTTTCTTTCTGTCTTTCTTTCTTTCTTTCTTTAATTCTTTCTTGATTTCATCCACACTCTCTCGACTCTTTCTCTTTCTCGCTCTCTTACGCTCCATCTCTAATTAGTCACATCGTGTGGGTTTCTTTCCTTTTTAATTTGAGATTATATTTTCCTTGAATCTAATCCTTTGATTCCAGCGTTCAAGCTTGTAATCTTTGGACTTTCATATTGACTAGATTAGCCTGTTTTCCTTAATTTGGTCCCACATATTTTCCCTTCATTATGCGTGATCTTCAAGTATCTTGTATGCTTTCGTGGGGGGGATGATGCATCTCTACAACAGGCAGCGGCTGCAGTTATTTATAATTTGTTTGTTGAATTCCTAAAATGAGGGGACAGAAAAAAAAAAACGAAAAGAAAAGAAATAGCAAAAAAAAATAAATAAATAAAACAAACATTTCTAACCACATGAAATATAAACTCAATAAAAGACAACGATAACAATGATGCAGCTTTACGAACAAGACAAGAAGAAACACGACAAGACCACGCAAAGAACCAACGTTTCGAACAAAATGTCTTCATCTGGGATTAAAACAAACATAACATAACTAATTCAAAATCATATACAAATCAGAAATCAGAAATGAAATATCAGAACAAAAAAGAAAGTTTGTAGGTGGATGTAGAAATAGAAGGGTAGGATTAGGTGGGTGTAGAAATAGAAGGGTAGGATTAGGTTGGTGTAGAAATAGAAGGGTAGGATTAGGTGGGTGTAGAAATAGAAGGGTAGGATTGGGCGGGTGTAGAAATAGAAGGGTAGGATTAGGTGGGTGTAGAAATAGAAGGGTAGGATTAGGCGGGTGTAGAAATAGAAGGGTAGGATTAGGCGGGTGTAGAAATAGAAGGGTAGGATTAGGCGGGTGTAGAAATAGAAGGGTAGGATTAGGTGGGTGTAGAAATAGAAGGGTAGGATTGGGTGGGTGTAGAAATAGAAGGGTAGGATTAGGTGTGTGTAGAAATAGAAGGGTAGGATTAGGCGGGTGTAGAAATAGAATGGTAGGATTAGGTGAGTGTAGAAATAGAAGGGTAGGATTAGGTGTGTGTAGAAATAGAAGGGTAGGATTAGGTGAGTGTAGAAATAGAAGGGTAGGATAAGGTGGGTGTAGAAATAGAAGGGTAGGATTAGGTGGGTGTAGAAATAGAAGGGTAGGATTAGGTGAGTGTAGAAATAGAAGGGTAGGATTAGGCGGGTGTAGAAATAGAAGGGTAGGATTAGGTGGGTGTAGAAATAGACGGTTAGGATTAGGTATGCGTAGAAATAGATGGATAGGATTAGGTAAATGTAGTAATAGATGGGTAGGATTATGTAAGTAAACAAGAAAGAACATGAAGCTCTGCAGCAGGTGAAAGTAGAAATGAAACAGCGAGTTTAACACTATTAGAAAAAAATGACACAATTTTACTTCTTGTTCTATTTCTCTTCTTCCCCTTTTCTTTGTCAATTACACATCGCCGCCATTTGCCGTCAAAATGATTATAATCAGGAATACATGTGACGTTCCGTTGTTTATAGAATCCTAAAATATATGTCCTTCGACCCATTACTTCCGACGTATAAAAGTAAAGTAAAGGTTGCCTTCACGCCTTGCTGGGCGTACAGGCAATATGGTGTTTGATCATAATTTTCTATAACCACGGCACATTTTTGGGTGATGTGGTCGGTATCACGCCAGGCCGCCTTTCCTCCCCAGAAAAAATGTCTGGTACCCAATTTTAGAGGCTGGGTGAACTCCGGAGCCTTGTCAGTCCGAAACAAAATCCGAAACTGCTGGGGATCGAACCAGGACCCTTCTGGTCATGGTCAGGAAGCCAGCACACTAACCACTCAGCCACCGAGGCTCCCCGATGTATTAACATGACTGTTTTAGGTGTTGCCATCCGATTTTCTTCTTAGTCATTTGATCAGACCTGTTTGTGTCTGAATTATCTTTTTTAAGAGGTCTACGTGGATTGGTCAATTTAGACACACGTGTTCGTTCTTTTTTTTTTTTTTTTGTTTCTACTTTTTTTTTTGCGTTCGCCAGCTAAAACCTCTGACGAAGTCAGCGTGTTAATCAATTTTTTCCGTAGCAGCCGTGTGCACAGGGGTCCCTCGCTGTACAGGCAGATAACTCCGAATTCGGAAGTACCTATATTTTTTTCCGTCGATGAGTAATTGACGTTTCAAGCCGGGCCTCGCTGCTGAGACCAGGGGTGGTTACCGAAGAGAGAAATCACAAATAAAAATCCCAACCAGTGCAACCGAGATTTGAACTCACAACCTCTCTGTCTCGAGACCGGTGCCTAGCTTCGAGACCAACCAGTCTCCCACGTGTTCTTTCAAGCGCCATAGACAAACCTTTATTTCGTTCTCTAAGTTAAAAGTCTTGTATTTGAGTCCCTCAATAAGCCTTGGTAATTCCTTTGGGTTAACGTGGCGTGACCGTCTTTATTTCTCTGACGTGAATGTGAAGCAGCCTTTTGTCGTCTTTCTCTCTCATTTCATCTACTGTTATCTCATTCTATCTATTATAACCTCACTTCATCTCATCTCATTTCACCTCACGCGTTTCATTGTCATTTCACTTCACTTCATCTCACATCAAAATATTCTCACCTCATTTCACTTCATTTCACCTCATTTCATCTCACATAATTCATTCTCACTTCATTTCACTTCATCTCACATCACCACATCTCATTCATTCTCACCTCACATCAACTCACGTCATTCATGCCCACCTCACTTCATCTCATCACATCTCACACAATTTATTCTCACCTCACTTCATCTCATTCCACCTTATTCATTCTCACCTCATTCATTGTCACCTCATTTCACATCAATCATTATCACCTTACTTAACTTCATCGCACCTCACCTAATTCACTATCACCTCACCTAATTCACTATCACCTCACCTAATTCACTATCACCTCACCTAATTCATTCTCACCTCACTTCATATAATCTCACCTCATTTCTCTCATTCATATCTTATTATCTCACCTTGATGCAAGGCGCCCCACAGAAACAGATCTAGAAAGTTCCAGCGTCTCACAGAAGCAGATCTGGAAAAGAGCCAGCGTCTCACAGAAACTGATCTGGAAAATGCCAGCGACTCACAGAAACTGATCTGGAAAATGCCAGCGACTCACAGAAACAGATCTAGAAAGTGCCAGCGACTCAAAGAAACAGATCTGGAAAGTGCCAACGACTCACAGAAACAGATCTGGAAAGTGCCACAGTTGGTGGCTTGCATCAGGATCAGCAAACTAGAATCATCCAGACCCTGCTCCACCCCTCCGTGGTGCCTCCAGTAACAGACCAAACTGTCTAAAACAGGTTCTACAGGATTGCCCCCAGTACACAGACCTGAGAAGCACAATGTGGTCCACACCCACCTCCCTGGAAGAGAAACTATACGGGGTAACCGAATCACTTAAACAGACAGCTGCCTTCATGAGAGAGTCCGGAATCCTGCTCTGACAGAGTCATGAGCGTAGTGGAAGAATAATACTGAACTGAGGTAGCTTGTGATGTTCCGTTTGGTTAATAGTTTCCCAAAATTGAAGAGTTAGATGTTTTTGTTGTTGCGTGTTTGTGCTGGAGAAGGACATGCAGAGATTGAAGCTAACACCTTTTATCGCCGGGCTCAACAAGAAGCCTCTACAGCACTTCTTCTTTCTTTCCTCATTTATCTTTCAGCTTCGACGGGGAGATCTTTTGTTGACCTCTGTTGCTGTTATGTTTACTGATGTTTTTAATATTAGATAAAATTGTTTTTTTTTGGTCGTCGGTTCTTGAGTCTGGTGTTCTTGTAACGTTTATTGAAGGCTCTTTTGTTGTGTTTTGGTCTTTCTGACATGCAAAGTGGCCCTTACATGTTTTATTTATTTATATATTCAATGGCAGAAATTTTTCCTAACTTTTTTCTTCTTTTCTGCTATTATCTCTCAGACTGTTTCCTGCCATTCATCTGCACACCTGCTTTCGTAGTGGTTATTTTTCTTATTGTTCTTGAGTCACCGTCTGGCACGGTTATCACAACGGGTGAATGAAAATTGTGTCTTGGAGTGCCCGTTTTGCCTCTAGCTTTATTTTCTTGTTGGACAATAGCGGTGACATATGTCTAATCATTTGACAAGCTTTCTAGCATCTTGAGCCTATCTCTGTTTGTGAATTGCCGTTTGTCATTAGACTTCCAGTGTATTTAAATTTCTCCACGAGGTTTACTTGTCTGCCGTCTATCATTATGTTGATGTTCTGTTTTTACTTTTTCTATGTTCATCATTACTTCTGTCTTACTGGTGTTTATTTTAATGTTGTGTTTGTGCTGTTAAGTCCATTCTGCTTAAATCCTCATGTAGCTCTTCTACTTTTCTATTTACTAGAAACATTACACAACCAAATTATCAAAATCTTGACCTTTGACCTATCCAGCGCCTTCATAGATGTCACATTAAGCTCGTTATGTTTTTTTTGTTATCTCACTTCTGGTCCAGATGTTATATCTTATCCAATGAGTCAATGCCTCCCAACTTTACTTCCCTTATAAGTGTTCTTTTTAGTGGCTCGCTAGTATCTCTCTTTTTCTCTATCGTGATATTTCACATTGTTTTCGAATTCTCTTGTTGTCTCTTCTCAACACGTCTGACTTATGTCTACCGTCTCTTCCTAATTGTAGATAAGATCGTTGGTTGCATGGCCATTTCTCTTATCTCTATTGCGGTCGCAATAGCACGGTCGGCGCACCATCAAGGTCGGCGACCAAGACCTAGCAGTTCTACCTCCTCGTGGTACCCTTGGTAATAGTCTGCGTCAAAACAGGCTGGCTAACAGAAGCTAGGATCGCCGTGTTCCCTGTAGTGGTGGCTGTTACTGATATAGAATTGCAGTACCTCTAGGCAGGACATGTCACACAGGCTGGCTAACAGAAGCTAGGATCGCCATGTTCCCTTTAGTGGTGGCTGTTACTGATATAGAATTGCAGTACCTCTAGGCAGGACATGTCACACAGGCTGGCTAACAGAAGCTAGGATCGCCGTGTTCCCTGTAGTGGTGGCTGTTACTGATATAGAATTGCAGTACCTCTAGACAGGACATGTCACACAGGCTGGCTAACAGAAGCTAGGATCGCCGTGTTCCCTGTAGTGGTGGCTGTTACTGATATAGAAGACCTAGTATTGCAGTACTTCTAGGCAGGACAAGTCACACAGGCTGGTTAACAGAAGCAAGGATCGCCGTGTTCCCTGTAGTGGTGGCTGTTACTGATATAGAAGACCTAGTATTGCAGTACTTCTAGGCAGGACAAGTCACACAGGCTGGCTAACAGAAGCTAGGATCGCCGTGTTCCCTGTAGTGGTGGCTGTTACTGATATAGAAGACCTAGTATTGCAGTACTTCTAGGCAGGACAAGTCACACAGGCTGGCTAACAGAAGCAAGGATCGCCGTGTTCCCTGTAGTGGTGGCTGTTACTGATATAGAAGACCTAGTATTGCAGTACTTCTAGGCAGGACAAGTCACACAGGCTGGCTAACAGAAGCTAGGATCGCCGTGTTCCCTGTAGTGGTGGCTGTTACTGATATAGAAGACCTAGTATTGCAGTACTTCTAGGCAGGACAAGTCACACAGGCTGGTTAACAGAAGCTAGGATCGCCGTGTTCCCTGTAGTGGTGGCTGTTACTGATATAGAAGACCTAGTATTGCAGTACTTCTAGGCAGGACAAGTCACACAGGCTGGTTAACAGAAGCAAGGATCGCCGTGTTCCCTGTAGTGGTGGCTGTTACTGATATAGAAGACCTAGTATTGCAGTACTTCTAGGCAGGACAAGTCACACAGGCTGGCTAACAGAAGCTAGGATCGCCGTGTTCCCTGTAGTGGTGGCTATTACTGATATAGAAGACCTAGTATTGCAGTACTTCTAGGCAGAACAAGTCACACAGGCTGGCTAACAGAAGCTAGGATCGCCGTGTTCCCTGTTGTGGTGGCTGTTACTGATATAGAAGACCTAGTATTGCAGTACCTCTAGGCAGGACAAGTCACACAGGCTGGCTAACAGAAGCTAGGATCGCCGTGTTCCCTGTAGTGGTGGCTATTACTGATATAGAAGACCTAGTATTGCAGTACTTCTAGGCAGGACAAGTCACACAGGCTGGCTAACAGAAGCTAGGATCGCCGTGTTCCCTGTTGTGGTGGCTGTTACTGATATAGAAGACCTAGTATTGCAGTACCTCTAGGCAGGACAAGTCACACAGGCTGCCTAACAGAAGCTAGGATCGCCGTGTTGCCTGTAGTGATGGCTATTACTGATATAGAAGACCTAGTATTGCAGTACCTCTAGGCAGGACAAGTCACACAGGCTGGCTAACAGAAGCTAGGATCACCGTGTTGCCTGTAGTGATGGCTGTTACTGATATAGAAGACCTAGTATTGCAGTACCTCTAGGCAGGACAAGTCACACAGGCTGGCTAACAGAAGCTAGGATCACCGTGTTGCCTGTAGTGATGGCTGTTACTGATATAGAAGACCCAGTATTGCAGTACCTCTGAGCGGGACTAGTAGTTTCCCAACAAAGCCTGGGATAGACGAACGCCAACTTCTCTAATAAGAGCAGGGAATGTCAAGAAAGCCATTACGACCCGCCACATCAATGAGTCAAAGGGCATCCTGTCCGCATCAACTCGTGTCATTACATCAACTCAACTCAACTCTATTTTAGTCTTAAATTCATTTAATTGTAAATGGAGTATTGCATCATTGTTACCACTATCTATATATCACACAAGGACCACACAAATGTGGTTCTAACGTTTATTGTCACAGATAGCGTAGTCACGTGTCTACAAAACTTGTAGAGTGAAGTTTCTATTCTCTTATTATTCCACACATGCGCAACTTCTCTGAAAATCACGCGACAAACCGGATGTGGGAACAGTCACTATGTGTCACAAACAGGACTTTGAGCAAGGATTTAATTAACTCTTTGCTGAGAGGTGTCCAGACGTGGTTCCTTCACCCGAATATCCTCCTTGCATGGTTCCATTCATTTCCGCTACTCGATTTATTAAGTCTCTATAACTATCTAATTAACGGTCGAGGTGGGTCAGTGGTTTCTGCGCTCTCTTCATTACAGCAGCGTCCTGGTTCACTTCCTAGATGGGACCGTGTTTTTTTATTTTGGACCAACACGTTTTCTGCGCTCAGCCAGTCTCTGAAAATTGGTACCATAGATTTTTTTAAATGAGAGTAGAGCGGACCGGCATGGTACCGCCCACGACGTCTAAAATAACTGCGCTTCTGCTTTTAGTTCTTCTTCTTCTATTTCTTCTTCTTCCTGTTTTTGTTTCTTTTTTCTTAATTTTCTCCTTCTTCCTCCTCCTCCTCTTCTTCTTCTATTTCTTCTTCTTCCTGTTTTTGTTTCTTTTTTCTTAATTTTCTCCTTCTTCCTCCTCCTCCTCTTCTTCTTCTATTTCTTCTTCTTCCTGTTTTTGTTTCTTTTTTCTTAATTTTCTCCTTCTTCCTCCTCCTCCTCTTCTTCTTCTATTTCTTCTTCTTCCTGTTTTTGTTTCTTTTTTCTTAATTTTCTCCTTCTTCCTCCTCCTCCTCTTCTTCTTCTATTTCTTCTTCTTCCTGTTTTTGTTTCTTTTTCTTAATTTTCTCCTTCTTCCTCCTCCTCCTCCTCTTCTTCCACTACCTCTTTTCTCTTCTCAATCACATTTCAATGTATAGGCAAATTATACGTAGACTGCAGTCGTTGCTCTTCCTTTGACCTCTGCTGCTGTTATGTTTTTTAGCTTTTGTAACATTCCATGAATCCATCTTTTTCGTTGCCGGCCTTTGAGTCTGGTGTTCCTGTACCGTGTGTTTAATTCATTCATCGGGTGTCGTCTCCGCATCGAAGATTTGGATAGCATGGCGCGCCACTTTACTCTGTCTCTTGTCTTGATGGTACATGTTGTCATGGGTTCACCTGTCTACCTTTTGATGTTATTAGTCCACTTTAGTCTTGGTACTGGAGTCTGTAGAAATGTGGTTTTACAGAAGAATGTTGAGAATACCATGGGCTGCTAAGAAGAGTAATGAAAACGTTCTGAAGAGGCCAAAGCAAATAGAGAGCTAATTTTCAATATTAGGAAGAAACAATCATCCTTTTTTGGCCATGTAATGAGAAGAGAACATCTGGAAAATAGTGTAACAACTGGGAAAATTGAGGGACGAAGAGATAGAGGGAAACAAATAGAAAACATACAAGACAGCTTAAGAGAATGGCTTTGCAGAAGGTCAACAACAGAAATGATAAATAACTGTCGAGATCAAAAGTTGCTGAGAGACATGATCAACTACACCAGCAGGCCCGGTACTTGATGATTATGTTGACGTCATGGTTTCGGTAACAAAATGGCTCAATAAACAACCAACGCCATTTCTATCCGACGACATCCACCGTCTAACCAACCAATGGGATACGTGTCTAAATACCTTTAGTGACTTTTTCTAAAAGACCCTGGTGAGTACCTGCTTCATAACAATTGCTTTATTTAATTCTGCCGGAGGCGAAGGCGCACCTCACAGTACCACAACTGGAAGTTGTCAACGACCCGCAGCTGATGGCTTGCGCCAGGATCGGTGAACTAGAACCATCCAGACCCTGCTCCACCTCTCCGTGGTGCCTCTAGTAACAGTCTAACCTGTCTAGTCTGGCCAAGCGAGTAGGGATCGAAGAGGGAAGACAACAAGGTACACAAAAAGGACGTGCTGAAGTCGGATGTGTTGGGCCGAAAGGCGCAAATATCACAGTTATACTGTAATCCACAACACAACGCAGACACGCCCACTTAGCGTTCTTTTAAGGGCGGATGATGAAGAGGTACACTCCTTTAGTCATCGGGCGAAAGCAAGCAAGCAGCAGCAGCATTCTGCCACACGTGCTGATGTACCTTACAAATGTTAGTAATAAAGACACTGGGACGGATTTCATTTGAACACGCCATGTAAATCAAACACACACAGCAATCCATAAAAAGAGCAGCAGAGCGAGAGAGCGGCATCCGAAAAAAAAGACAAATAAATGTTTGGCTAGAAACACTTTGGAAAGCGACACTAGACGAAGCCAGCTAAAGAGGGAATAAAAACCCCAGGGAATCATAGAAGGAAAAAGTATGCATTACAGCACTCAGAAAAAATGACAAATAAACAACAACAGAAAAATACATACCTCTTCCTCCTATGATTCCCTGAATTTTCGCCTCTGAAGTTTCCCTCTATAATAATATTTATTTATTAATATTTGTCTCCAATAAAAACCCCACCAAATGGCTCTCTTCTCGACAAATAAGAAATACAAATGAAGAACTAAATAAGAAGAAGAAAGTTTACTTCGTACTAAAGTACTGAACCCTATCCCTCTGGCTTCATAAGCCAGACGTCTAATCACTTTAGCATCTCAAGATAACCAAAAAAAATATCACATCAAAATTATTATTTTAATAACAGCTTGCGAATCCGCAGGCATCAAACCTCCAGCTCAAAATGTTCTTCTCAAAACCACCAGAATAATTCTAATGAAAGCATACACTGAATGCCAGAAAGGAAAAAAAAACCCGTTTCATAAATGCCAAGGAAAATCCTTAATGCGGCTAAAGAATATAAGAAGACGACATTAAACGAAAAAGGTGAGATAATGAGGTACAGCTTGAAGCCATACGAACATAAGTCGTGAAGATGAAAGTTTCTGTGAAAAATACTGAAATTAAGAGAGAAGGAAAGAAAGAATAAACACTGAAAGAAAGAAAGACAGAAAGACATAACGAAAAAAAGAAAGAAATGAAGGACAGAAGGAACGAAGAAAGAAAGAAAGAAGGGTAAAGAAAGGAATGAAGGAATGAAGGAAGGTAAAGATAGGAATAAGAAGAAAGAAAAACTGACCGAAAAAATAAAAGGAAGAAAAACAAAAATGAAAGATAGAATAGTAAGCGTGTAAGTTACAACGGAAGAAAGGAAGAACATAATACAATAATGGGAGAAAGAAAGAAAAGGAAAGAGAAACAGATAGAAGGGAAGAAAGAAGGAATGAAAGAAGGAAAGAAAGAAAGAAAGAAAAAAAACGTGTTAAACTCTCGAGTATAGCGTATAGAAAATACGGTATTAAATCTAGGACTAGCAATGAAGTCAACCCCATTAATGTGGGCAGCCCCAATAATGAGGTCAATACATTAATGAGGACAACCCCAGCAATAAGGCAAGCAATGGTAATGAGCACAACTCCAGTAATGAGGTCAGCAATAGAAATGACAAAAACAACAGTAATGAACCTAACCCCAGTAATGAGGCGAGTCCCAGCAGTGAGGACAACCCCAGTAATGAGACCAGCCACAGTAATGAACCAAGTGATAAACTTGGAGGTCATGGCTCTCACAGGCCTCCCGAACATCTACACGCTGCTCAAACAACGTAGGTTACGCTGGCTTGCCAACGTGCAGCGTGTGTCACTGCGTGGCCAAAATATATACTTTATGGACAACTGGCAGATGGCAAAAGAAATTGGGCGCGCCTAAAACTTTGATTTGTGGACATGTGTAAACGTGACATGAAGACTGAACATAAACCCTGCAGCCTGGGAAGACATATCTGCAGACCGCAATCTATGGAAACACACTCTAAAGCTCCAACTCAAGCAAGAAGCAGACTGGTTCATAGACAAAGAGAATACACTGCAAAAGAAAAGAAAAAAAAACATTTCTGGGTGCGCAGAAAAAATCCATAATCAACTATGACTGACGGAGGCTACTGCACATCAAGCAACCACAAGTGAAGGAAACATCAAATCTCAACGCTACATCAGATAATCACAAGTGAAAGAAACATCTAACCTCAACGCTACTTCAGATAACCACAAGTGAAAGAAACATCTAACCTCAACGCTACTTCAGATAACCACAAGTGAAAGAAACATGATACCTCAACGCTACACCAGACAATCACAAGTGAAAGAAGCATGATACCTCAACGCTACACCAGACAATCACAAGTGAAAGAAACATGATACCTCAACGCTACACCAGACAATCACAAGTGAAAGAAGCATGATACCTCAACGCTACACCAGACAATCACAAGTGAAAGAAACATGATACCTCAACGCTACACCAGACAATCACAAGCGAAAGAAACATCATACCTCAACGCTACACCAGACAATCACAAGTGAAAGAAACATCATACCTCAACGCTACACCAGACAATCACAAGTGAAAGAAACATCATACCTCAACGCTACATCAGACAACCACAAGTGAAAAATCATCAACACTCATCGCTATATCAAGCAACCACAAGTGAAAGAAACATCTAACCTCAACGATACATCAGACAACCACAAGTGAAAAATCACCAAATCTCATCGCTATATCAAGCAACCACAAGTGAAAGAAACATCTAACCCCAACGCTACATCAGACAGCCACCACAAGTGAAAGAATCATCTTGGAAGTAAATAGACCACTTGTTGAAGTCGGGGGTGTTGGGCCGAAAGGTGTAAATACCACAGTTATACCGCAAACCACAAAACAACGTAGAAACGCCCACTTAACGTCCTTTTAAGTGCGGATAACGACAAAATGTATTCTTTTGTTTATCAAGCGAACGGATCACTTTACCTTCTATGTACATCGAAGTTCGAACCAAATTAAAATCATTTAACCTGAAGGCTGTCTCTTAATTACAACTTACATATAATACCCTGCATATTTTTATATGAAGAACGTCATCATTTTACTTTTTCCCATATTTTCCTCTTTTATACTTCCACCCTTCTCTCTCTCACCCTCTCCCTTTACACTCCCTCCCTCTCTCTCTCACACCACATTGTTGGTTGTATTGCCTGTTGATTGGCTTATTTCGATCACGTGTTGAGTGACAGGGGCGTGTCTTGGTCTTAGCTGCCAGATTGGACTTTGGTATTTTCTTTTTAATTCATGTATGTGTTTTTTTTTGTGAGTCTGGGGCTTTGATTGATCATTGATCAGCGATTGGCCAGGCAGTGGTCGCCTAGTTCAGCCATTCATGCTGATTGTTGATTCTTTTGGTTTCCATATTTTGAATGCAATGCGCTCTGTTTAATAGTTTTTTTAAAGTAAAATCTTCTCTTTGCATGGTTTGAAAGTAATGCGCTCTGTTTACGTGTTTTGAAAATAGTGTGCTCTGTTTGCATGGTTTGAAAGTAATGCGCTCTATTTACGTGTTTTGAAAATAGTGTGCTCTGTTTGCATGGTTTGAAAGTAATGCGCTCTGTTTACGTGTTTTGAAAATATTGTGCTCTGTTTGCATGTTTTGAAAGTAATGCGCTCTGTTTACGTGTTTTGAAAATAGTGTGCTCTGTTTGCATGTTTTAAAAGTAATGCGATCTGTTTACGTGTTTTGAAAATAGTGTGCTCTGTTTGCATGTTTTAAAAGTAATGCGCTCTGTTTACGTGTTTTGAAAATAGTGTGCTCAGTTTGCATGCTTTGAAAGTAATGCGCTCTGTTTACGTATTTTGAAAATAGTGTGCTCTGTTTGCATTTTTTGAAAGTAATGCGCTCTGTTTACGTGTTTTGAAAATAGTGTGTTCTGTTTGCATTTTTGGAAGTAATGCGCTCTGTTTACGTGTTTTGAAAATAGTGTGCTCTGTTTGCATGTTTTGAAAGTAATGCGCTCTGTTTACGTGTTTTGAAAATAGTGTGCTCTGTTTGCATGTTTTGAAAGTAATGCGCTCTGTTTACGTGTTTTGAAAATAGTGTGCTCTGTTTGCATGTTTTGAAAGTAATGCGCTCTGTTTACGTGTTTTGAAAATAGTGTGCTCTGTTTGCATGTTTTGAAAGTAATGCGCTCTGTTTACGTGTTTTGAAAATAGTGTGCTCTGTTTGCATGTTTTGAAAGTAATGCGCTCTGTTTACGTGTTTTGAAAATAGTGTGCTCTGTTTGCATGTTTTGAAAGTAATGCGCTCTGTTTACGTGTTTTGAAAATAGTGTGCTCTGTTTGCATGTTTTGACAGTAATGCGCTCTGTTTACGTGTTTTGAAAATAGTGTGCTCTGTTTGCATGTTTTGAAAGTAATGCGCTCTGTTTACGTGTTTTGAAAATAGTGTGCTCTGTTTGCATGTTTTGAAAATAATGCGCTCTGTTTACGTGTTTTGAAAATAGTGTGCTCTGTTTGCACGTTTTGAAAGTAATGCGCTCTGTTTACGTGTTTTGAAAATAGTGTGCTCTATTTGCATGTTTTGAAAGTAATGCGTTCTGTTTACGTGTTTTGAAAGTAGTGTGCCGTATTTACGTGTTTTGAAATGAACGCATATTGATTCTGAGGAAATGCTTCTCATAGCTTAGATAACTTTTTTCTGCTCTTTCGATGCCCAGAATCAAATACTCACTGACACTAGAGTAACATCCACTTATCCGGATATGAACAAGTGGTTGGTTCGTTAATTAGATATTTCTACTTCTTCCTCTGTATAGTTTCTGTAGTTGTAATTGTTGTAGTTTTTGTTTCTGTAATTTTGTTGTTGTTATTGTAATTGTTGTAGTTTTTGTTTCTGTAATTTTGTTGTTGTTATTGTAATTGTTGTAGTTTTTGTTTCTGTAATTTTGTTGTTGTTATTGTAATTGTTGTAGTTTTTGCTTCTGTAATTTTGTTGTTGTTATTGAAATTGTTGTAGTTTTTGCTTCTGTAATTTTTTTTGTTGTTATTGTAATTGTTGTAGTTTTTGCTTCTGTAATTTTGTTGTTGTTATTGTAATTGTTGTAGTTTTTGTTTCTGTAATTTTGTTGTTGTTATTGTAATTGTTTAGTTTTTGTTGTTATCGTAGTTGTAGTTGTTGTTTCAATGTTTTCATGTGTTCTGCTGTCTGGTCTTCTACAAGAAGTAAACAAGTAAAGCCAGGATTCCCTGACCAGCCCTGCTAGGCTATGACGTGTATGATATTAATGGCCGTATTTGTTCTATGACCACGACACATTTTCCTGGCTATCCCATATTGTAAAAAAATTAAACTGAAAAAACTTCACAAACATGGTCAAATACCAGTGGATAAAGAGATACAGCTAAGACGATGGCGCTGGATAGGACACACACTGCGGAAGCCAACTGAGAGCATTACACAACAGGCCCTTTTTTGGAATCCCCAGGGGAAAAGACAAAGAGGAAGACCAAGGAATTCTTGGAGAAGACAGATAGAAGCAGAGATGAAGATGATGGTGAAGACATGGAATGATCTTAAAAGAAGGGCAAAAAACAGAATGACTTGGAAAGTGTTTGTTGAAGACCTGTGCTCCACAGGGAGCTGAAAGGTAGAAGAAGAAGACGGCAGATTTTTAGGTGATATGGTCGGTTTCACGTCAGACCGCCTTAACTTTCAAGAAAAAATCACTGGTACTCATTTTAAGAGGCTGTGTGAACCCAGAGAATTGTCGGTCACAAAAAAATCCTCTACTAACGATCGAACCCTTTTGAACAGAAGCTGCTGTGAAGTGATTACTTGATTTTTAAAACCATGAAGAGTTTAAAGTGTAAATTCATCACTATGCAAAAGGTAACTGTGTTATTGTACATGCACTTTTAAAGGAATCTAAAAGGGTCGGTTATATTACTATTCAATGTAATACGGATACGCCTTTGGCTTGCATTGTTAGAAAATTAAAATAATTTACAGTAAAATCTAATGTTTAGAGCACGCGGTTGGATATTTTCCTAAAATTATATAACAAAAAACGATTTGTGCAAAATTCAGACTACCTTTGTACTTAAATGTTATAAAATCTGAAGGTCGGTGAAAAAAAAAAGTTTTTATGAAAAAGAATTACAGAAATTCATCAAACAGTTTCCGAGATAATTGATCAACGCTGTGGGCACGCATTTGTGAGCGAACTATAGCATATTGAATGATATTTTCTGTAAGATGCCATAAATGAAAATAATGTGGTAATGTAGCTCTTGTATCTTCTTGTTGGTTAACGGGGTAGGGTTCTTTCTATCAAAGGAGGAGTAAAACGTCTACCGGTCTCCGCTACTCCCCAGGACACCCTTGGGCAAGGTGGAGCTCCCGTTTAGCCCCCCTATCAGGGTTATGTGAAGCCATTGGAGTAGTTGGTGATGAATGGTGTTGTTGGAGCAGCCGACAAGTGATGCTGGTTATAGTCCCCATTCCGTGATGGCAGGCAGAAGATCTCATGTATAGAGACAATGGTTGCGGTCTCCTACTAGTACTGTCACTGCCCAGAAGGAAAGGAATGGCAAACTACATTCTTGTGTTGCCAAGTAAAATTATGTCCAAATACAACTTAATATCTATAGACGATGCACGGCGGATAGAAGGTTGCGGAAGGACATGATCGCCTACACCAACCGGTGTGGCACATAATGATTTCTTCTAGAAGCCATCTGTTCTTTTGTCAAATGTAGTTTTATAACTGGTCTTATTCTTGTTTCTGTTATCTTGTCTTGCATTGAGACAAAACCAGACAATGGATTGACAAAAACGGGACAATGATGTGGGACACTGAGCAAATACGAGGCGTTGGAATGTCAAAAACGGAAAGAAAGAAATAGGACACTCGGTTGGAAAAAAAAGAGACACTGGAATAAGAAAACAGGGCACTGGATTGTCAAAAACTGAATATTTAAATTACAAAACGGGGCCCGAAGAACGACAAAAAAGGTGGCATTGGAGAGACAAATAAGGAACGGGTGGGAGTTATGTAACATTCGTTATTCAATGAAGGTGAAAGAAAAACGTATGCCATGTTGATATAAGGCCGGCAGCTTTTGAAGAGAGTCCTAAGTGGCAACAACAACACACGATTTTAGGGAGATGTAGTTTGACTGTTTCACCAGGAAATACTGTCAGTCACTAGGAAATACTTCCAATCACCAGGAAATGATGTCAGTCACCAAGAAATTCTGTCAATCACTAGGAAATCCCGTCAGTAACCAGGAAATGATGTCAATCACTAGGAAATACTGTCAGTAACCAGAAAATGATGTCAGTCACCATGAAATACTGTCGGTCACTAGGAAATACTGTTAATCACTAGGAAATAATCACTAGGAAATAATAACTAGGAAATAATCACTAGGAAATAATCACTTGGAAATACTGTTAATCACTAGGAAATACAGTCGGTTACCAGGAAATGCTGTCCGTCACTAGGATACTGTCAGTCACCAGGAAATACTGTCAGTCACTAGGATACTGTCAGTCACCAGGAAATACTGTCAGTCACTAGGATACTGTCAGTCACCAGGAAATACTGTCAGTCACTAGGATACTGTCAGTCACCAGGAAATACTGTCAGTCACTAGGATACTGTTAGTCACCAGGAAATGCTATCAGTCACCAGGAAATACTGTTAGTTAGCAGCAAATACTATCAGTCACAAAATATACGGTAATTCACCAACAAATACTGTCAGTCACTAGGAAATTCTGTCAATCACATGGATATGATGTCAGTCACCATGAAATACTGTCAGTCACAAAATATACGGTAATTCACCAACAAATACTGTCAGTCACAAAATATACGGTAATTCACCAACACATACTGTCAGTCACAAAATATACGGTAATTCACCAACAAATACTGTCAGTCACAAAATATACGGTAATTCACCAACAAATACTGTCAGTCACTAGGAAATTCTGTCAATCACATGGAAATGATGTCAGTCATCAAAAAATGTTATCAATCACTGGGAAATAATATCAGTCACCAAAAATACTACCAGTCACCAGGAACTACACTTATTCACCAGGGACTTTTCACAATCACCCGGAAATAATCTCGCGCAGTGCTACTACATGATTAGGGCATGTTACTGCTATCAATAATAGTGATGTCATATTATAGGTTGATTTACAATGGACCATTATTAGAGTAATTTTATTGAGTTTGTTAAATCTTTCAGTACGGAAGGTTTTCATCAATACAACAGTTCAGAGACAAGTCTAAATGTTGATATTTCTATCTATCTATCTATCTATTGACCTTTCGAACCGTAGCCGGCCCATATGGCGTAGAACAAGATTGTCCTTCTATTATCTGAATTTTTGTTCTAGCAGTTTTCAATTCTTTTGAAGATATTTTATCAAATCTCGCCATTTGTCTCTGTTCTGTGCAAGCCGCTCTATCTCATTGAGGGAGCCGAATCCTGCTGCTCTTGGCTCTCTCATCAATGTTCTTCTTAGTGTCTCTCTGGGTCTTCCTATTTTCCTCTTACCTGTTGTTTCCCATATGAGGACTTGCTTTGCTATTCGTTTATTATCTCTTCTCATCACATGTCCAACATATCTCTCTCTCTCTCTCTCTCTCTCTCTCTCTGCGATCAGGACTCAGTCAGAGTAGGATTCCAGACTCCCACATGCAGTCAGCTGTCAGGCTAAGTGTGTTGATCACCCCCACAGACAGAACATCACAAGTAGAGTTCGCCAGATCCACTCTGATTGAACACCCGTTAATACGTTGCACTGTGTTCTGCGCCAGTGGCCCAGTGCATCCGATTTCAGCCAGCATTTTATTCGGGTTTGCTTTTCCTGTGATTGTCCCCAATCTTCCTGCAAGGCAGCAGGTTGTCTTTTCTGTAGGGGGATTCTGCCCTTAGATGGTCGGCCCTCCCAGGTTTACGAGCACCATCTGCCCGAGTCACAAAAGGTGACTAACACGGACATGCACACACAAAGATGTGAGATGTGACTAACACAGACATGCACACAACGATACGAGGCATGACTAACATAAACATGCACATTGAGATATAACTGACAAAACATGCACACAAAGATAAGAGATATGACTAACATAGATATGCACACACAAGGATATGAGATGTGACAAACACAGACATGCACACACAAAGATATGAGATATGACTAACATAAACATGCACACAAAGATATGAGATATCACTAACCCAGACATGTACACACAAAGATATGACATATGACTAACACTGGTGCACACTAAGATATGAGATATGACTAAACACAGACACACATAAAGATATGAGACATGATTAACACGGACGCACCAGGATATGAAATATGACTAACATGACACACACCAAGATATGAGCCATGGCAGCACACACAAGACAAGATATGAGCCATGGCTAGCACAGAAACACATCAAGATATGAGCCATGGCTTCACGGAAAAATACCAAGAAATGAACCATGTCTAGCACAGAAACACATTAAAGTGTCCATATGCTTGGGCTTGTTGTAGTCAGCAGACTCTTCTGAACGTGGGAATCACAGGTTTCGTTCAAACAGTTGTCCGGAGAGTGCAGTCTGGCCCATAGAACGTTCTCTTGCATGTACAGCTCCCGATTGACTGTTCACAGGTGTCGTTTGAACAGTTTTCCGGACATTTAAGAGTGCAATCTGACTCGTAGTACGTTTCCTTGCACGTACAGTCTGCACTTTCCGGGTCACATATGATGTCACAGCCATCAGAACCCGTCTGTTCACACTGTATCCCAAAATTACCATCGGGACAAGTGTCATTATAGGTATAGCCAGGATGTTTACATTGTATGCATTTTCCGGATTTTTCCTCAAATAAAGGACAGACACTAAGACAAGACCCGAAACAGTCGTGTCCATAGATCCCATGTGAACAGTTGCCGTGACACATACCGATGATGGCGTTGCAGCCTTTACTACACCCACTAGACATTGCACAAAACGACCAAGAATGCTCGTCCAGACAATAGGTGTCTGTATATGTTTGCACCTCACATACCGTCAGTGCACTGTCGGCCTGCGAAATGGTCGGTGAGAACTCAATCTTAATGTCCAACATATGACCATCGTCTTTTCTTTATTACTGAAGATATGAAGATATATTTATATTTATATAACTCTTAATACATTATATTTGAATTTTTAGATAATTAAACAAGGAATTAGATTTCACCAATATTATGATGCTACTAAAAATGAAAAGAGAACTACTAAACACAATTAGAACAAGACAAATGAAATTTGGGGCATGTTAAAAGACACAACAGCCTAATAAAAGTAATATTGGAAGGGAGAATACAAGGTAAAAGAGGAAGGGGCAAGCCAAGACTAGCATGGACGAGTAACATCAAAAAATGGACAAGTCAAACTATGACCATCTGCACCATCAAAGCAAGAGACAGAGTGGAATGGCACTCAATGGTAGCCAACATTCGATGCGGAGACGATACTCAGTGATGATGATGATGATGATGATGATGATACAAAACATGTAAATAGAATACGGTTTGAAGACAATTTACACTAATCAAATTGAGAGTGACGCACTGTGCGGCGCAACGTACGGGACCGAAATTGCCATGGCGCTTGATGCGTTGAAACGTACGGAAAGAGTTAAAAACGGGGCACCGCTATTTATTGATACGTTAATTAAAAATGACTGGAAACATACCCCGCACAAAAAAAAGACATGACTGCCTCTTTCAAAACATTGCGTTTGTCCAGCCAAATTATAATAGAAGCAATAGATGAGAATCAATTATGTCTTAAATTCATCATCATTATGTGCCATACCGGTTGCCGTAGGCAATCATGTCCCTCCACAATCTTCTATCTAGAGTGCATCGTATCAATTCTGCTGTTGGCTGTTTTCCATGCCATGACACCAAGCTATCCAATTTTCCCTCTCTTTGTCGTCCGCGATCTATCTTTCCTTTTATTTTGCCAGTTGTAACCAAGTATTCCAACTTTCCTCTTCTCATGATGTGCCCGAAAAATGTTGATTGCTTCTTTCTGATGAAAGAAAATAACTTTCTGTTTTTTAAGAACTCCCTTTTTGTGTTGGCCTCTTTGAGAACTTCCTCATTGGTCTTTTTAGCTGTCCAGGGAACTTTCAGCATGTGTCTTAAATTACTTGACTAATTTTAAACTTCGAATCTGATCTGTGTTGTTTTTTTTAGCTTGGCTTTATATGTTTAATTTGTATATTTTGTTTATTATACCTGATGAAGACTTTCTTCGAAACGCTGTAGTTTGTCTTCACTTTCTATTAGTTTAACTGTTACATACCACTTTATGTTTATTTTTTAACAACAGATCACAAACAATGTGGTTGTGATTATGGTGAGTGGAAGGCGCCGGTATCACTACAAACGAATTAAAATTCATGATTGCACAACCGCCAGTGGAAACATCCGGATTAACATCTCATCGCACTGAAGGATCCAAACAAAGAAAGGCAGCTGTAGTCACCATCATAGTAGCTACAGCACATGCTAAAAGGCATAAAGCCAAGCAGCACCGGAGGTGAACGCAGCTGAACTGCCCTTCGTCTTACGATATCATCATTCATCGTAAGCAATCTGAATATAAAAATAGGATCCGGATGAAAAGCACAGCTCACGGTGTGCAGAGAACACTAAACTCAGTAGCTCCGGCAGCAAGCCGGACTTGGAATATGAGGAAGCTGCAACAAGGAACACTTTTCAGACACAGCCTCAACGGTTCCTGGCACCTATCCACCATATTGACCGGAAGTCAAACAATAGTCTGGGGGTAAAGTACTGTTTTTACTGTTATTTAATTGTTCATATATGTAGGACCTGCGTTGCCACTATCAAAATATTAAAAATAACCGCTAATGCAATTAAATGTGTTAGACGCATGGCAGGAAACAGAATGAGAGATAAGATAAATATTATCAAGTGAGAAAAAAGCATGGAATAATTCCCGCCATTGTATACATAAAGCAACAACAGATAAATGGTTTGGCCACCGTTTGCGTTATTTGCAGGTCATCATCATTGCACTCCGAACATGTCCTTAGGGGCTCAGATCCCCTCCTCAGCAAGTCCCGCAGCGTCCAGCGACTGACGACTCCAGTTCTGTGTTGGTTGATAAGTCTTCTTATACGCCAACTAAGTTTCTCGTTTAAGGCTGAGCCCATCTTAACTCTTATCTCTTTAATCCTAAGGAGTGACGTGGAGTCATGGTTGTCGAAGTCCTGTGTCCTTCCTACGTCTTGTAGGGCATTGATGATGTCTACTCGATCCATTGGTTGACCATTTTCAACAATAGCGCAGCTAGCCAACCTATCCGCTCTTTCATTTCTCAGATCTCCCGCATGTCCAGGACGTAGACAAAGGTGACCATACCTATTTTTGACTGCTGCAAAAACTCTACTACAACGAATACGAGTAGAAAGTATTTCAATGTAGGGTTTCTTAAAGAACAAGGATTTAAAGATAAATTCGCTGCAATGACTTTACCCATTTTGATTCGTTTTGATCGTGTTTCGATATTCCACTTGTTTACGATGACTGATGATATCGTATGACAGGGAACAGTTGGCTGTGTTCACGTTCTGTTTCGCCTTATGTCTTTTGAGCGTGTGCTGAGAATGCTATGATGGGGACTACAGCTATCTTTCTTTGTTTGGGAGATGAGATAGTAATTCGGAATATTCCACTGGTACGGGCGGTTGAGCAATTATGGATTTTAATTCGTTTGCAGTGAAACCGGGGGTTTCCATAACAAAAGAACCAAAGACTTTACCCATTTCCTGCGTACAGGGTCCGCCTCCACAGCATAACTAGCATTTAATAAACGTTGTGAGAACAGCAGAGTCAATAGCAGAGCACGAACAAGAAGGAATTGAAGGAATATTAGAAACACTATGAAACATAACAGCTGGAGAAGCCTATAAAACAGCAAAAAGATTACAAACTATATCTCCCCTTGACGCTGAAAGGCAAAAAAAAAAAAAAAAACGAAAGAAAGGAAGAAGAAGAAGTTGGCACTGTCTTCCAACACATAAATCAGATGACAAAACTCTGGAACTCACGAGCTGATGAATTGAAAGGGACATGCACCTTTGTCGGAGAGGGCTGGGACGCGCAGGGCAAGCAGTTCAAAGCTGAAATGAATTAGGTCGAGTCGGAATCACCTTTCTATCTTTCTGTTTTTACTCCCATTTCACTCTCATCGTCGTTCATCTTTCTCGTTTTTAATTTCTTTTCTAATTTCTTTCCTTCTATTTGCCTCTCAAATTCATTCCTTCTGTTTTCCTCTCACTTTTTCTCCTTCTAGCTTCCTCTCACTTTCCCTCCCTCTATTTATCTCTCACTTTCTCTCGAATTTTCCTCTCACTTTCTGTAATATTTTCTTCTCTTTCATTCCTTCTATCATCCTCTTATGTTCTCACATATTTTCCTCTCACTTTTTCTCCATCTATTTTCCTCTCACTTCCTCTCCATCTATTTTCCTCTCACTTTCTCTCCATCTATTTTCCTCTCACTTTCATTCCTTCTACCTTCCTCTCGTGTTCTCACATATTTTCCTATCGTTTTTTCTGCTATGAAACTCACTTTCTCTCCTTCTATTTTCCTCTCACTTTCTCTCCATCTATATTCCTCCAACTTTCATTTCTTCTACCATCCTCTCATGTTCTCACATATTTCCTCTCACTTTCTCTCCATCTATTTTCCTGTCACTTTCAATCCTTCTAGTATCCTCTCATGTTCTCACATATTTTCCTCTCACTTTTTCTGCTATGAAACTCACTTTCTCTCCTTCTATTTTTCTCTAACTTGTTCTGCTATGAAACTCACTTTCTCTCCTTCTATTTTCTTCTTACTTCCTCTCCTATTTTCATCTCATTTACTCTTCTAACTATTCCCTACCTCCATAAAAACTGGAAACCAATTGGAAATGTTTCAACAAATAAAACAGGGTTTTAGGTAAGGTTGTGTGCTATCACCAGATTTGTTTAATGTTTATAGTGAGATTATTTTAAGATCCATAAGGGGCATGCCTGGATAACAATTGGCGGTCACAATATAAATAATCTAAGGTATGCTGATGATACAGTCTTAATCGCTACGAGTGAAAATGAGTTACAAGAAATGTGAAAGAAAACAAAAATAAAGGACTCAGCCTTAATAGCAAAAAGACAGAAATAATGGTAACAACAAAGAAAAAGACATCACATCAGTGCAAAATAAAGACAAGTGGAACAATATTAAAACAGGTTAATTAATTTAAATATTTTGGAACTTTCTTAACCTCAGACGGAAGATGTACAAAAGAGGTGAGATGCAGAATGGCTCATGCAAAAGCAGCTTTCCAAAAAATAAGGACGATACTATGCAATCCATTTTTGACAATAGAAACAAGAAAAAGAGTTCTTAAATGTTACGTGGAGCCAGTCTTAACATGTGGATGTGAATCATGGAATAAAAAGACAACAGACAAAAAAATCACTGGAGGTTGTAGAAATGTGGTTTTGAAAATGTGGTCCTATGTTCACTCCTTCTATTTCCTTTCCAATCTCACTCCTTTCAATATTCTTTCTCTCATTCCATTTCAGCTCGTTTTCTCTCCACTTTTCCTTTCATGCTCAATTCCTCTACCGTCCTATTTTTTTCTCTTTTTCTGTATCTTTAATTTTTTCTCCAGTTTTTTTTTCCAATCTCTTTATATTTTCTTCTCTCTCTCACTTGTTTTATCTTCCTTCCTCATATCTTTTTCTTCTTTTCATCCTCCATTGTGGTTATACAGGACACGACCAAAAACCGGTCCTGTGATTCGTGGCCTCCAGCTGTTCTTAAGAAAAGTCCTAACGAAAACCCTAATCTGTGCGGTAAAAATAGAGACGTGTGTGTTTGGCTTTGACGCTTCAAGAAATCTGGCAATTATCGTTTTAACATGCATTTGGGAGGTAAATGAGAAGAAAGATGGAACGGAAGAAGGAATAATAGAGGAGTGAAGAAAGGAATGAAGTGTGAGAGATAGTGAACACGTTAAGCAGAGAGAGAGAGAGAGAGAGAGAAAAGGAAAGAGAATGAACGAATAACCATAACGGAGACTGTAAAGTCAAATGACATTAGGAGGTGAGAAATAATAATAGAGAAGCAAAGAACGAAACGAAGTGAGGGAGAGAAAGAGAGAGAGAGAGAGAGAGAGAGAGAGAGAGAGAATATTTTAAAAGGAAAGAAAAATAGAGAAATGATAATTAAGTGAGTGGAACACAGTGTATAATGACAGGCTTAGAAAAGAGGACAATACAGGTTAATGATGTTTCGGTCTTTTTGTGGCCTTCTTCAGAAAATAGGGACAACATCAACAGGGACAGCTAATAGGGGGACAACAAATAGAGGGGCAAAAAGAACTGAGACAACAAAATGAAGGACAACAAGAATAGGGACAACAAATAGAGGGTCAACATAAAAAGGATCAGCTAATAGAGGGACGATAAGAACAGGGACAGCTAATAGAGAGACAACAAGGACAGGAACAGCTAATAGAGGGACGACAAGAACAGGGACAGCTAATAGAGGAACAACAAGAACAGGGACAGCTAATAGAGAGACAACAAGAACAGAGACAGCTAACAGAGGAACAACAAGAACAGGGACAGCTAATAGAGAAACAACAAGAACAACGACAGCTAATAGAGAAACAACAAGAACAGGGACAGCTAATAGAGGGATAACAAGAACAGGGACAGCTAACAGAGGGATAACTAGATCATATACAACAAAAGGAGGGACAACAAGAGCTGGGGCAATTGATAGAGGGACAATAAAAAAGGGACAGCAAGAACAGGGACAACAAAAGGAGGGACAACAAGAACAGGTACAACAAAAGGAGGGACAACAAGAACATGCACAACTGATAGAGAGATAATAAAACCAGGGACAACAAGAACAGGGACAACAAAAACAGGGACAAGAAAAGCAGGGACAACAAGAAGAGGGACACACAAAAATAACGGGCACGCAAGTAGATATTCGCATGTAGACTGAAACGTCAATAGGCTGTATTGTTCTCCTATGTAGAGCTGTCACCATACATTGAGTTCTACTCGTTCCAAGCATGCAAGCTTTACCGCAGCTCTGCAATTATTTGCCTCTTTTCAGAAGCGAAAATGACAATATAAACGTAAATGGTACTCTAATGGCAGATGACGATAACGAGAGAGTGCACATTAAAAGAAAAAATAATCGTCATCATCATCAAGTACCGGGCATGCTGGCGTAGGTGACCATATCCCTCCACAACTTTCGATCTCAAAAGTTGTTTATCATTTCTGTTGTTGACCTTCTGCCAAGCCATTCTCTTAAGCTGTCTGGTATTTTTTCTATTTGCTTCCCTCTATCTCTTCGTCCCTCAATTTTCCCAGTTGTTACAATATATTCCAGTTGTTCTCTTCACATTATATGGCCAAAAAATGATGATTGTTTCTTCTTAATATTGGAAATTAGCTCTCTTTTTGTTTTTACCTCATTCAGAACATTTTCATTATTCTTCTTAGCTGTCCATGGTGTTCTCAACATTCTTCTGTAAAACCACATTTCTACAGACTCCAGTGATTTTCTTGTCTGTTGTCCTATTGTTCATGATTCACATCCATATGTTAAGACTGGCTCTACATAACATTTAAGAACTCTTTTTCTTGTTTCTATTGTCAAAAATGGATTGCATAGTATCTTCCTCATTTTTTTGGAAAGCTGCTTTTGCCTGAGCCATTCTGCATCTCACCCCTTTTGTACATCTTCCGTCTGAGGTTAAAAAAGTTCCCAAATATTTAAATTCATTTACCTGTTTTAATATCGTTCCACTTGTCTTTAAAAAAGAAGAAAAAGTAATGCAAAAGAGAGAACTAGAGGACGTGGAAAAATAAATGTTGTGTTTGAATGAAAACTAGGGAGGAAGTGAGTGAGACGAAACGCGCACAGAAAAAGTCGGAAAGAAAGAGTAGCAGAACAAAAAGGTAAATGGATAAAAATAGAAATTAAAGAAATTGCTATTATTTGTTTCTTTAAAGAAAAGAAACCCACATCAGCGCGCCTACATCGATCTACCTAGATCAGTTCGGCACATTTGTCTGACTACGAACATCACATAAATCTACCATCCTATCTCAACATGTGTTTAAGTGTTCACCTACATCTGTCCAACAACATCTGTTCATTGATATAATGGACTTCCGGTCAATGTGGCGGATAGGCGGCAGGAACCGCTGAGGCTGTGTCTGAAAAGTGTTCCATGTTGCAGTTTCCTCATATTCCAAGTCTGACTTGCTGCTGGAGCTACTGAGTTTAGTGCTCTGTGCACACCATGAGCTGTGTGTTTTATCCGAATCGTGTTTGATATTCCGATTGCTTACGATGAATGATGATATCGTTTAACGAAGGACAGTTCAGCTGAGTTCACTTTCTGTGCTGATACGCATTATGTCTCTTGGCGTGTGCTGTTGCTGCTATGATGGGGATTTCAGCTGCCTTTCTTTATTTAGATCCTTCAATGAGACGAGATGTTAATTCTGATAGTTCCACTGGCACGGGCAGATTAGCAATTGCAAATTTATATTTTAATTCGTTTGCTGTGATACTGGGGCCTTCGACTAACTATAGCTATCGATATAATTTCAACTACATCCCTGTCTATTCATTTTCGGCTGTTCACCTAAAGCTATTCTGTTCTATTTATGGAATCAGTTTCATTTCAATTAGGACACTTCCATATCCGCTCCACCGTCTATTCCAGCTTATCTCTAAGTGTTTGAAGACTGACTGTTTCTGTAAAGTGTTGATTATAGATACATCTACATTTCCCCACTAAGCACTCCGAATCGACCAGATCCCTTTTCCACCTTTAGACTCCTCAGTCTCTCAATATATACATATATATCGACAAAATTACGAAAAACGAAAACATAAGAAATAAGAACGGATATCCAAAATATTGCACAAAGAGATCGAAAACAAATGCAGAGAAGCAAAGGAAGGATGGTTAAAGCAGAAATGTGAACAAATGGATAATCAACAAAAGAAAGACTCAAAATTTATGCACAAACAGTTAAATGAATTAACAGGAAGAAAAGAAGTCAAAGTTCCAGGATGTGTGAAATCAAAGGAAGGAAATATAATAATGGGATAGGAGAAGACAATGGAAAGATGGACAGAATATATCCGTCAACTCTATGATGTTGAACGACCAGAGCTAAACAATTCAGGCAAAGGCACAGGACCACCACTAATGAAAAGTGAAGTGGAGGATGCAATTCAACACATGAAAAGAGGCAAAGCTCCAGGTTCTGACAATATAACAATCGAAGAGATAAATGCATTAGGAGAGCTGGGAGTACAAGTCATATCAAAATTACTCAATGACATATATAACGCTGGACACATACCCAAAGATCTACTAAAATCTATCTTTGTAGCCTTACCGAAGAAGTCAGACGCCACTGATTATGAAGACCATCGCACTATTAGTCTCATGAGCCACATGACGAAAATATTACTAAGAATCATCATGAGACGTGTAAGGAACAAAATAAAACCAGAAATAAGTGAGGAACAATGTGGATTTGTGGAAGGAAAGGGCACCAATAATGCAAAATACATCATAAGAACATTGACAGAAAGAGCTATAGAGGTAAAGATCTATATGTGCTTTATAGACTACACAAAAGCATTTGACAAAAAATAAAGCATGTGGAAATAATCAATATGCTGGAAAAATTAAACATTGATGGCAAGGATCTGCGAATCATATAAAACATGTACTGGCAACAAACAGCAGCTATACGAATTAACAACCAAACAGGACAATTTCAACTTATAAAACAAGGAGTCAGACAAGACTGTGTTCTGTCGCCGGATTTGTTTTCACTTGACAGCGAAAATATTAACACATCAATAGTAAACAAAAGAGGAATTGAAGTCAACGGTCACAACATAAATAATCTGAGATATGCGGATGACACAGTATTAATAGCAGAGACAGAGAATGAGCTACAAGAAATGATAGACATACTAGTGAAAAGAAAGCAACAAGAACGGTCACAGTCTGAATAGTAAGAAAACAAAAGTAGCGGTCATATCGAAGAAATTTTTTTTTCTGGGAAAGTAAAGCAGCACGTGCGTAATACTGACCACATTACCCCAAAAATCATGTTCTGAAGGTCTGTAAAATATAGGGTCACTAACAACACCATATTTCCCTATACGCCACTTGGCGTGACGGGGGTACTTTACTTTACTTTTATATCGTAGAAACAATCATCACCATCATGCAGCATACAAATAAACAGGACAAATCTGAAACAAGTGCAACATCTTGAATACTTGGGCACAATAATAACATCTGATGGAAGATGTACCACATAAATAAAAGGCAGAATAGCTGAGGCCAAAATAGCATTTCAGAAAATGAAAAATATCTTATGCAACAAATCTATGTTAATAGAAGTGAGAAAGAGAATTCATCGGTGCTATATAGAACCAAATATGATCCATGAAAGCGAATCATGGGCAGTAGACAACGAAAAGAAAAGACGATTAGAGGCCACAGAGATGGGATTTATCAGAAGAATGTTGAAAGTTCCCTGGACAGCTAAACAGACCAATAAAGAAGTCCTCAAATAGGCCAACGCAAAAAGGGATCTCCTAAAAAAAACATCAGAAAGAATCAATCAATATTTTTCGGGCACATCATGAGAAGAGGAAAGTTGGAATACTTGGTTACAACTGGCAAAATAAAAGGAAAGATAGATCGCGGACGACAAAAAGAGAAAATACTGGATAGCTTGGTGTCATGGCATGGAAAACAGTCAACAACAGAACTGATACGATGCACTGTAGATAGAAGATTGTGGAGGGACATGATCGCCTACGCCAACCGGTATTGCCCATGACGATGATGATGATGTTCAAATTGCTCCTTTGGGTGCCTCAATTTGACACGAAATCCCCTTCATCGTCCGATTCCGATTGAACTTTCTGCTTGATCTCATCTACGTTGAGGTCATGTGGTCTCTGAAGTAGAGGGAAAACAATTCAGAGTGCTCAAAGTGAGTTTCGAACCGTCTACTTTTTAAATTGGCAGTCAAGCACGCTATCTCAATACCACAGCCACCATCTTTTATCTATACAACTATTTACCACCATCTTTTGACCAATATTCATTCACCAACATCCATCCACAATCATCTATTCACCACATCTATTCACCAAAATCTATTCACCTACATCTATTCACCTATACCTATTCATCATCTATTCTCCAACATCTATTAAACAAAACATCTATCTATTCACCTACATCTATTCACCAACATCCTTTCACCAACATGTTTTCACCTATATATATTCACCTATACCTATTCACCATCTATTCACCAACATCTTTACACAAACAACCATTTACCTATATCTATTCACTTGCACATATTCCCCTAAATCATTTAGTTACAAAATTTCCACTTACATCCGTTGACTTATATCTGTTCAACTACATATTTTACCTTCATCTATTCACATATATCTGGTTGATGTATCTATAAATTGACCAGCATCAACATAAGCTGAATAGATACAATAAAAAGTAGAACTTACCAAAGAAATTAGTAAGATGAGAATTAAAATTACATAACCTAGTTCCTAGTCTCTAGAGACTTCGTCAGAGGTAAAAGCTGCCGAATGAAAAAAAAATATAGAACTGGTGGGCACCTGAGTAAAAAGACAATGCTATGCTATCAATGGCACACGCTAGACTTTAGAACAATCAATAAGTCAATGTACAACAAAGCTTGTCAAATATCCCACAACTATCACCATTGCTGCCTAAAAAGGAAATAACACTCGAGGCAAAACGGAAACTCTACAATACAATCTTTATCTCAATCGATGTCAGATCTGGAGTCTAGATTCAAGAACAATGAAAAAAGTAACAGCTGTCGAGATGAAATGTGTTAGACGACGGACACGAAACAGCCTGAAATGTAGGATCATAAAGGAACTAAGATATAGACAGCTAGGAATAATTCCCGCTACAGAATACACAAAGAAACAACAAATAAAATAATTTTGCCACGTGACAATACACACAACATAACGAGCCTTTAATACACGATACGAGAAGACCAGACTCAAGAGCCGACCACAAAAAAAAAGATGGGCTGATGGAATATTAATAACACTATTTTTTTTTTTTATAGGAATATATCAGCAGTAGAGGCCAACAGAGGGAGCCGCGATAGTTCAGTGGTTAGTGAACTGGACTACAAAGGACAAAATGTAGGGTTGAATCCCAACCGACGGTTTCCGAGTTCACGCAACCTTTAATGGGTACCGGATTGTTTTCTGGGAAAGTAAAGGGGCACGGGCTTAATACCGTACATAATTACCCCAAAAATCATGTGCCGAAGGTCTGTAAAATATATGGTCACTAACACCTTATTCCCTATACGCCACTTGGCGTGACGGGGGCACTTTACTTTTTTTTAAAGAGGCCAACAGAAGAGCAAAAGATCGCAAATTGTAAATCCCATCTATACTGAAAGGCAAATGAGGAAGAGAAGAAAAAAGTCAAGAAAAGGAAGAAGTAAAAAACTAGCAATAAAATGCTTCAGTCACATGATATGGATTAAAAGGGAAGAGCAATAAAGACAATTAATTACCTCTGACTCACTACAGTGTTATAAACAAAAAATGCAGCAAAATAGTCTTGTCACGCGACAAGACAAACAAAGAAAATCCGACCCTCTCGGGTGTCGTGAAACACTAAACAGAAACATCAGGCAGAAAGGGCGTTTAGAGAAAAATTAAATAGACAGAAGTTAAAAAAAATGGAAAAATTGTAAAGCGTGAAGTGGACAAATAAAGCAGCCTGTAATGTTAAGTGGAAAAATAGAGTTACTTGAAGTGAAAAGTAAGTAAGAAAAATAATAGTTTTCATTGTGAAGTGAAAAAATAAAATAGTCGGAGTTGGAAAAGTATATAAAAGGACTTCCGATCAATATGGCGGATAGGCGGCAAGGACCATTGAGGCTCAGTCTGGAAAGTGTTCTTTTTTTGCAGTTTTCTCGTATTCCAGGTCCGTGCTGCTGTCGGAGCTACTGAGTTTAGTGCTCTATGCACACCGTGAGCTGTGTTTTTCATCCGAATCGTGTTTAGATGTTCCGAGTGCTTACAATGAATGATGATATCGTACGAAGGACAGTTCAGTTGCGTTCAATTTCGGTGCTGCTTGTTCTTATGTCTTTTGGCGTGTGCTTTTAGCTGCTACGATGAGGATTGTTACTGCCTTTGTTTGTTTGGAATTTCAATGAGATGAGTTTTAATTCAGATGATTCCACCATCACGGGCGGTTGAGCAATTATGGATTTTAATTCGTTTGTGGTGACACCGGGGCCTTCAACTAACCATAACCATAAGAAAGAATATAAAAGTTGGAGGCAGAAAAAAAAAAGTATGATTCGGAAGTGAGATGTACAAAAATAGAAGACTCGGAAGCAAGATACAGAAAAATGCGAAGAGTCAGATGCAATGACTAGAAGTGAAGGCTGTTCAGTAATGGTCAGTAACAAATAATGAGATTTCGAAGCTGAGTGCAGGTAATTGTAGAAACCGGAAGGGGACAGAATTAACATTCGGAAACCGAGAGTGAAGATAAGAAAAAATTGCAGAACAGACAAAGGGTGGTACAAAAACGGAGCAATAATAAATTATGCGATGGCAACTTAAAAAAAAAAAAATTAAAGAAAAATATTACAGAGAAATAAAACGAAAATTTATTTCATATTTGAACAATACGATTTGGCAAAAGAGGAGAAAAGAAATGAATTTGGGCTTCATCTTTTTGAAGGCTTACAGCGCAATAAAGAATATGAAAAACTCAAAACAATTTAACTTACAATATAGATAATTAGAAGAAAAAGAAAATATTATTAAGATTAACATGATGATGTTTTAATTTGATACAGGCATTCGATGTAAGGATTATATTTCACAAAACGAGACTCATAAAGGATCCTAATATATTTCAAACAAAATTGGATATTACATTTCTTCATAATCTTTCAATAGAAATATTAATTACTCGTTCTATGTGGCATATGTGTTTAGCCATATCTCTGTGTGTGTATATATGTGTGTGTTTGTGTGTGTCGCTGGGAATTAAATATGGAAAGCAAGCCTCTAAAAAACTACAGATAAAAGCAGGCTGAGACATTAAATAAAATCAACAGATCCGAATTAATAAACTAATGTAGATTTAATCATTTAGAATTTTAATATCTGGATAAGGACATTTATGAAGAATACTTTTGAATTTTTGTTGTATAAAAATTAATAGTGCACAGGTTACATTGCACAATGTTTTCTATTGAGGCGGCTAGTTCCGGTCTAAACATTGTGCAGGCTATTCAGACGTGTAACATGGATATATCTTCTTCTTTCCTTCCTGATTTGCCTTTCAGCGTCGAGGGGGGATATAATTTACGGTCTTTTGCTCTTCTGTTTGCCTCTGCTGCTGTTATGTTTCCTAGTGCTTCTAATATTCCATCCATCCATATCTTTCGTGGTCGACCATTGGGTCTGGTGTTCTCACAACGTTTGCTGAAGGCTCGTTATGTTGTGTTTTGATCTTTCTGCCTTGTCACGTGGCCAAACCATTGGCCAAACGTCATGGATATATGACGTGTATAATTAAAAGAAAGTAATACCAGGGAGTAAGATCACCGGCCCTCTCAAATCTTTCTTCTACTTCTTCTTCCTCTCCTTCTCCTCCTTCGTCTCTTACTTTTCATTACTCTTGGGGTCGTTAGACAGACAGACAGACAGACAGACAGACAGACAGACAGGCAGGCAGGCAGGTAGGCAGGCAGGTAGACAGACAGACGGACAGACAGACAGACAGACAGACAGACGGACAGACAGACAGACAGACAGACAGGCAGGCAGACAGGCAGGTAGACAGACAGACAGACAGACAGACAGACATGCAGTCAGGCAGGCAGATAGATAGACAGACAGACAGACAGACATGACAGACAGACAGAC
This sequence comes from Megaustenia siamemsis, assembly GCA_032433765.1. Taxonomy (NCBI): domain Eukaryota; kingdom Metazoa; phylum Mollusca; class Gastropoda; order Stylommatophora; family Ariophantidae; genus Megaustenia; species Megaustenia siamemsis. Next base: position 62,429,539 of record JAVIAB010000088.1, read on the forward strand.
AGACTGACAGACAGACAGACAGACAGACAGACAGACAGACAGACAGACAGACAGACAGACAGACAGACAGTCAGGCAGGCAGGCAGGTAGACAGACAGACAGACAGACAGACAGACAGACATGCAGTCAGGCAGGCAGATAGATAGACAGACAGACATACATGACAGACAGACAGACAGACTGACAGACAGACAGACAGACAGACAGACAGATAGATAGATAGATAGATAGATAGATAGATAGATAGATAGATAGACAGACAGACAGACAGACAGACAGACAGACAGACAGACAGACAGACAGACAGACAGACAGATAGATAGATAGATAGATAGATAGATAGATAGATAGATAGATAGATAGATAGATAGATAGATAGATAGATAGATAGATAGATAGACAGATAGACAGATAGACAGATAGACAGATAGACAGATAGATAGATAGATAGATAGATAGATAGATAGATAGATAGATAGATAGATAGATAGATAGATAGATAGATAGATAGATAGATAGATAGATAGATAGATAGATAGATAGATAGATAGATAGATAGATAGATAGATAGATAGATAGATAGATAGATAGATAGATAGACTGGCAGACAGGCAGGCAGATAGAACTAAAATTCAATATGCTTGGTCATATAATTTAGAAGTTATTACGGTCTTTAATCTGATGTCTTAGGCACTCAATATTTTGAATCGGGTTGACGGCAAGCAAGAGAAAGAGCGGAATTGCGCTACTTTGTAGCCAACCTTCGATGCGGAGCCGGCACTCAATGACGTTAATGACATCAATGTCTTCAGCCACGGATTGGTCTCTCATTGACTCTTCTTTTAAATCTGGTAAGTCGGCGTCTCGTATTAATGTACTACTGAGTCAATGACGCTCTCAAATGTACATTATGCAAGTGATTTTTTTTAAAAATGCCTATAGCAGCAGTTAATAACTGTTGAGGTCGAAAGTTGTGGAGAGACACGATCACCTACGCCAGCAGCCCCGGTACCTGATGATGATGATGAGGAGTAGTTACCAGTTCTTGGAAAATCATTTACACAATAAAAAAAAAAAAAGAAAAAAAAAAAAAAAATAGTTAAAAAAAAAAAAATCCTGGACTTCTTTATGAAGATGGTGATTTTACTGCGAAACTGTCATAAAGTGAATAATTCTCTGCTGCAGAAGTACTTCTGGTACATTTCATAAGAAGCAGAGAAGACGGTCCAAAGTGCGTACTCAGACATGTTGGGGTTCTACATAACGAGATCAGACACACACATCCAGTGCTAAAGGCGGGACAAATTTAAATCGACGTTTCAAAATGCGTTTTCATCACATAAAAATATTCATATACCACATAATGTCGATGTGATTTCAGATTTTACCGCATTGGCTCGGGGTTTTGACATGAATAGGGTAGTCATTGCCATTAACTAGTTAAGTGAGTTAGGTACTTATTTACAGGAGAATAAAAACATTATTAGAGACATACGATTACGGATCTATAGAGACGAGAGCTGATACAAGATGATCCAACGATGTGGTCTGAATGAAAGGTCTTCTTCTTTCCTTCCTCATTTGCCTTTCAGCGTCGAGGGAATATATAATTTGCAGTATTTTACTCTTCTATTGGCTTTTGCTGCTATTATGTTTCCTTGTGTTTCTAATATTCCATCAATCCATCAGTTTCGTGGGCGACTATATAGTCTGGTGTTTCTGTAATGTTGATTAAAGTACTCGTTGTATAGTGTTTTGGTGTTTCTGTCGTATGTCAACAAAAAATTGTATATGTTATTTCTTTACGTATTCGACCCCATTACATCAAAAATCATATGTCGAAGGTATGTAAAAATTATGGTCACTAACACCATATTCTCTTTACGCCACTTGGCGTGACGAGACTCTTTACTTTACTTTACTTTCTTTACGTATTCCGTGGCGGGAATTATTCTTACTTTTTTTAAAATTCGTTCTTCATTTCTGATCTTATCTCTCAGACTGTTTTCTGTAATTCGTCGTAGCACATTTAATCTCAGTTTTTTTGTTTTTTTCCCTTAAATTTTCCTTCAGTTACGCGATGAAATAAAAATAAATATATTTTATAGTAGAAATATGTCTAAGCATGGAACTTGCATATTTAACCAGGGACAGGAATGTTTTCAACAGTCGACGGAGATCTGCATCGTCTAGGGTCTTGAAGTAAGAAGTCTTGTCTCTGTACAAGCAGGTGTCGGGTTCGATGACTTCGGGTTCGCAGGTGGCGGTAATTTTGATCTTTGAATCCATGGTTTCTTGTGGCTTTTCTTTAACTCGGTCTGGTGGCAGTAGGATCCGGTGTCTAGCCCTCTACGTTAACGGCAAAAAACAACATGAAACAGAATTAACATTCGGAAACCGGGAGTGAAGATAAGAAAAAATTGCAGTACAGGCAATGGTTGCTATAAAAACGGAGCAATCAGAATTATGGGATGGCAACTTAAAAAAAAAATTAAGGAAAAATATTAGAGAGAAATAAAACGAAAATTCTATTTCATATTTGAACAATACGATAATCACATTTGGCAATATAGGAGAAAAGAAATGAATTTGGGCGTCATCTTTTTGAAGGCTTACAGCGCATTCAAGATAATGAAAAGCTCAAAACAATTTAACTTACAATATAGATAATTAGAAGAAAATATTTTTTCCGGACAACTGTTTGAACGAAACCTATGAACAGTTAATCGGGGCCTGTGTCTCGTATGTCGATGATTCCCACGTTAAGAAGAGTACTACAACAAACCCAGGCATCTGGATTCCTTAATGTGTTTCTGTGCAGGACATGGTTCATTTCTTGGTGTTTTTCCGTGAAGCCATGGCTCATATCGTGATGTGTTTCTGTGCTAGCCATGGCTCATATCTTGGCGTGTGTGTGCTGGCCATGGCTCATATCTTGGTGTGTGTCATGTTAGTCATATCTCATATCTTGGTGTGTCCTTGTTAATCATGTCTCATATCTTTATGTGTGTATATGTTTAGTCATATCTCAAATCTTAGTGTGTATCTGTGTTAGTCATGTGTCATATCTTTGTGTGTGCATGTTTGGGTTAGATATCTCATATCTTTGTGTGCATGTTTATGTTAGTCATATCTCATATCTTTATGTGCATGTTTATGTTAGTCATGTGTCATATATCTTGATGTGTATCAGTGTTAGTCATGCCTCGTATCGCTGTGTGCAAGTCTGTGTTGGTCACATCTCAAATCTTTGTGTGTGCATGTCTGTGTTAATCACCTCTAGTGACTCTGGCAGATGGTGCTCGTAAACCTGGGAGGGCCGACCATCATAGGGCAGAATCCCCCTACAGAAAAGATCATCTGCTGCCTTGCAGGACAATTGGGGACAATCAAAGGCTATGGAAAGCAAACCTGAATAAAATGCTGGCTGAAATAGGATGCACTGGGCCACTGGCGCAGAACACAGTGCAACGTTTTAACGGGTGTTCAATCAGAGTGGATCTGGCAGACTCTAATTATGATGTTCTGCTAGTGGGGGCGATCAACACACTTAACCTGACAGCTGACTTCATGTGAGAATCTGGAATCCTACTCTGATTGAGTCCTGATCGCAGAGAGAGAGAGAGAGAGAGAGAGAGAGAGAGAAGAAAATATTATTAAGATTAACATGATGATGTTTTAATTTGATATAGACATTAGATGTAGGAATTATATTTTACAAACCGAGACTAGGATAACCGCGAAAAACAACAGGAGGTTTCGCGCAATCTCTGCGCACGTTAAATAAACCTGACAGTTACAAGATGAAACGAGTAGACCGAAATATCCGCCGCATCTATCAATGCTGAAGACGGATGTATCGGTCCAAATGGTACAGATATCACGGATTCCTGTAAAATAGCGACACAACTCACTCACGCCACTTTAAGGGCTTATCGCTGAAGATGGGCGGTCCAGAGGTACGATGTCGGCTACAGGACAGGAACGACCCTGGTTCAAAACCCAATGAAGTAGTTGTCATTTTTTAAAAATTAGGGAACAATTAATCCGTGGTTTCTCTACACCGATACCCTTCCCTAATCTCTTGGGTAGTGAGGTCTGATATCAGACATCTCCGATAACGGTAATAAACAGGAGGTCCCGTGTGACCTCGCGCACATTAAATATACCTTAGCATCTAAAAATCAAAAAGATTTATCCACTGCTCGGGGAAAAAATTATCACAAAAAAACCTACCTACACCGTGGGTCACATGGCCGTGCTACGGAGTTCGTGCACGTGGGCCAGGATTCTCCTCAGATTTTCTCGAGATTCTCGAAGGGGATATGGGATCACCTATGGGTCCGACATGTGTGCAGTGGTTACGATCATAACAACAAAGTGACAACAAACGCCGAAGTAGGAGTGTACAGCACCCGGAAAATTTCACAAAAGTGAAAGACTTTCTTTTGGGGACCCAGACTAAATCATCATCATCATCAAGTAACGGGCCTGCTGGCATAGGTGATCATGTCTCTCCACAACCTTCGATCAGTTATTTATCATTCCTATTGTTGACCTTCTGCCAAGCCACTCTCTTAACCTGTCTGGTATCCTTTCTCTTTGCCTCCCTCCATCCCTTCGTCCCTCAATTTCCCAGTTGTTACAATATATTCCAAACCAAATACAAACACGTAAACAGATATAATTATTCTGGTTGGTTGTTTGAATAACTTGTCTGTGTTAAGGTTAGAATTGTATTTTATTACAACGGCAAGAAAAATAAAACCTTGCCTACCAAAATAGTAACAATTCGTAATGCTAATGTCCATCATGTTGAAAGTTCCCTGGACAGCTAAAAAGACCAATGAGGAAGTTCTCAAAGAGGCCAACACAAAAAGGGAGCTCATAAAAAACATCAGAAAGAAGCAATCAACATTTTTCGGGCACATCATGAGAAGAGGAAAGTTGGAATACTTAGTTGCAACTGGCAAAATAAAAGGAAAGACAGATCGCGGACGACAAAGAGAGAAAATACTGGATAGCTTGGTGTCATGGCATGGAAAACGGCCAACAACAGAACTCATACGGTGCACTGTGGATAGAAGATTGTGGAGGGATATGTTCGCCTACGCTAACCGGTATGGCACATGATGATGATGATGAATGTCCATCCTATCAAATTTTTTTTTTTTTTTTTTGGGGGGGGGGGGGGGGTTAATAGGCAATGACATATTCGTGTTTTTTAAAAGAGAAAAATGTCTTTACAACATTTTCCCAATCCTGGGGTCTGCTGGTAGGACATATAGAAAGTACAAGTAAAGAGCCCCCGTCACGCCAAGTAGCATAAAGTCAATATGGTGTTAGTGACCATACATTTTACAGACCTTCGGCACATGATTTTTGGGGCAATGTGGTCGGTATTACGCCCGTGCATCTTTATTTTCCCCGAAAAAAATCCGGTACCCATTAAAGGCTGGGTGAACCGGAAGCCGTCGGTTAGGATCGAACTCTACCTCCTGTCCTTTGTAGTTCAGTTCACTAACCACTGAGCTATCGCGGCTCCTATGACATATAAGACCAGATAATAAATGCCGCTTGTCCAGTGCTGTTGCCGTGAGATATTCCGGGCTGAGCCAAAGAGACGAACCTTTCGACCGTACCGAGACAGAGTTCTCCTAACCCAACATGTTATCGATGCTGCCACCCGTTCTCGTGGTTCGACAGGTTATCGAACCGGACAACCGTTCACCCGACCTGACAGGTTATCGAATCGGCCAACCGTTCACCCGACCCGACAGGTTATCGAACCGGACAACCGTTCACCCGACCTGACAGGTTATCGAACCGGACAACCGTTCACCCGACCTGACAGGTTATCGAATCGGCCAACCGTTCACCCGACCCGACAGGTTATCGAATCGGCCAACCGTTCACCCGACCCGACAGGTTATCGAACCGGACAACCGTTCACCCGACCCGACAGGTTATCGAATCGGCCAACCGTTCACCCGACCCGACAGGTTATCAAATCGGCCAACCGTTCACCCGACCCGACAGGTTATCAAATCGGCCAACCGTTTACCCGACCCGACAGGTTATCGAATCGGCCAACCGTTCACCCGACCCGACAGGTTATCAAATCGGCCAACCGTTCACCCGGCCCCACAGGTTATCGAATCGGCCAACCGTTCACCCGACCCGACAGGTTATCGAATCAGCCAAACGTTCATCCGACCCGACAGGTTATCGAATCAGCCAACCGTTCACCCGACCCGACAGGTTATCGAATCGGCCAACCGTTCACCCGACCCGACAGGTTATCGAATCAGCCAACCGTTCACCCGACCCGACAGGTTATCGAATCGGCCAACCGTTCACCCGACCCGACAGATTATCGAATCGGCCAACCGTTCACCCGGCCCCACAGGTTATCGAATCGGCCAACCATTCACCCGACCCGACAGGTTATCGAACCGGACAACCGTTCACCCGACCCGACAGGTTTTCGAACTGGACAACCGTTCACCCGACCCGACAGGTTATCGAATCGGCCAACCGTTTTCCCGACATGACATGTTATCGATCCAACCACCCGTTCTCCCGACCCGACATGTTATCAATTAAACCACCCGTTCTGCCGACCCGACATGTTACGTTTCAACCACCCGTTCTCCTGGTTCGACAAGTTATCGATCCAACCACCCGTTCTCCCGACCCGACATGTTATCGATTCAACCACCCGTTTTCCCGACCCGAACCGTTATCAATCCAACCACCCGTTCTCTAGACCCGACAAGTTATCGATCCAACCACCCGTTCTCCCGCCCCGACAAGTTATCGATCCAACCACCCGTTCTTCTACATTTTATGAGGAAAGAGATTAAAATGCTAAAGGACATTACCAGAGTATAGTGATAATAGCTCAAAAACGAAAAATCAAGTTAAATTAAAACATTTGACATCCATACACTCTTGCAAGCCAATAGAGTCCGGTGATGGCGAAGTATGTGTGCATCGATGGCTCTTGATAACTACAAACAATTTGGGGAAACAAACAGAAATGGTAATTTATTAAAAATAAAACTATGATCATAAACAAAGAAAATATTCAAAACCCACACCTGGATATCAAATTGAAGGAATAGACCTGGAGACAGTTCAGAGCTACAACTACTTGGATATACTATAACCAGTGATGGAAAATGTAAAACTGAAATAAAAAAAAAAAGAATAGGGAGGGCAAAAAGTAATTTTAATGTAATGAAAAATATCTATCTATCTATATATTGACCTTTCGAGTCGTAGCCGGTCCATAGGGCGTAGACCAAGATACTCTTTCTCTTATCTAAATTTTTGTTCTAGCAGTTTTCAGTCCTTTTGAAGATATTTGATCAAATCTCGCAATTTGTCTCTGTTCTGTGCAGCAGCTCTATCTCATTGAGGGAGCCGATTCCTGCTGCTCTTGCCTCTCTCATCAATGTGCTTCTCAGTGTCTCTCTGGGTCTTCCTCTTTACCTCTTAACTGTTGTTTCCCACATGAGGGCTTGCTTTGCTATTCGGTTATTGTCTCTTCCCATCACATGTCCAACATATGACCATCGTCTTTTCTTTATTACTGAAGATATTAGTGGTTGATTGGCGATTTCTCTAATTTCCTCGTTTGTTTTGAATTCGTTCCACGCTATACCAAGTATTTTCCTTAGATATTTATTTTCGAATGCGTTCAACTTTGTTTCTATATCTCTTGTTGTTTTCCAGCTTTCACACGCATGCGTAAGGGTTGATAGTACATTTGATTTGAATAGTCTTAATGAAAAATATACTAAAATCAAAAAGAAAATATACTAACATCAAAAAGAAAATTATACTAACATCTAAACAAATAAGATCAGGGCTAAAACTAAGAATAGCAAAATATTACATCTTCTCAATATTCCTATATGGTGCAGAAACATTGGACATTAGACAAGAAAACAGAACAGAGAATTGAAGCCTTTGAAATGTGGATATATAGAAGATTAGGTAGAATTATGAAGGAAAGAAAACAAACGATGAAGTCTTAAAACAACTAAAAATGACAAGAGAACTACTAAACACAATTAAAACAAGACAAATGCGATTTTTGGGGCATGTTAAAAGTCACAACAGCCTACTAAAAGTAATCCTGGAGGAGAAAATACAAGGTAAAAGAGGCAGACCAAGACTAACATGGGCGAGTAACATCAAAAGATGGACAAATCAGTCTATGACAACCTGCACCATCAAAGCAAGAGACAGAGCAGAATGGCGCTCCATGGTAGCCAATCTTCGTTGCGGAGACGGCACTCGATGATGATTTGAAAAAGAAAAACCTAATGAATCTGGCAATGAAAACTTAAAAAAAAAAAATTAAACACCAACTAAAAAATTAGAAGTAAATAATCCATATGAGCTATCCTCATATAATTACTTTACATTTGTGCTCCCCCGTGTGCTTGCTTATTTCTGTGCTCGACAGTCCGCAATATTCTACATATTCATCATTTAATTTTTTCCCCTTTAATTGCAGCTGCGATAGAGTAGTTGTTATCGAACTGGTCTAATGAGGGCACATATGTCGGTTATTGATCTTCCAAGACCATTATGTTGCAGTGTATGACAATATATGTCAGTTTTCATTTCTTAATTAAATTCATCTCCAGTTCGTTTATTATATTTGTCATGTTGTTTGCTCTTTTGTCCTTTATATTACGTGGAATAAATTCAGGTTTATAAAACAATTGGTGTTCTGCTATTTTTATTTTCTTTTGTACGAGTTATTCGTGCCCAAAATTATTGCTGTTTCTTTCTCGCTTATAGCATTGTTGTTTTTTTCATAGGGTCATTTTTATTAATTCATTTATATATTTCATCTCTGGCCAAAAACAACACATAGGGCGGAAGTCATAGTTCTCACACGATTGACAATTTGCTGCCAGTTTATGTATGTCTTTGTTGTTTCTTAGTCCTGTAGTTGAGCCTTTCCTAGTAATTGTTCTGCGTAGTGATTCTCTTGGTCTGCCTAGTTTGCTTTAACTATATGGTTTCTACATGAATGTCTGAAGTGGAAAACTTTTCTCATTAATTCTCACCACTTGACCGATGTATTTCCAACGCCTTCTTATAAATCTTTTATCTGTTCGTTTGAAATGTATTTATATCAGCTTACATTTGAGATGACACATTTTATTTTTCAAAGGTTTTAATTTCTTGTGTAAAGTTTGGTTAGTCTCCAGCTTTCACATCCATAAGATAGCATTGGTATCACATAGAAATTGAATAATCGTCTTTGTTCAAAATAGTAACAAGTTTTGTTCGTTTAGTGAGAACTTTGGATCTCCAGATGTTCGTTGTTGAAAGCAGTTGGTGCTAGTGCGATGTGTGTCATGATTTCTGATGTCATTTCTTCATTTCATGCTAGTGCGATGCCTGTCATGATTTCTGATGTCATGTCTTCATTTCAAGCTAGTGTGATGTGTGTCATGATTTCTGAAGTAATGTCTTCATTTCATGCTAGTGCGATGCGTGTCATGATTTCTGATGTCATGTCTTCATTTCATGCTAGTGCGATGTGTGTCATGATTTCTGATGTCATGTCTTCATTTCATGCTAGTACGATGTGTGTCATGATTTCTGATGTCATGTCTTCATTTCATGCTAGTACGATGTGTGTCATGATTTCTGATGCCATGTCTTCATTTCATGCTAGTGCGATGTGTGTCATGATTTCTGAAGTTGTGTCTCCATCTCTGGACATTTTGCTGCCATGATAGATAAAATTGATAAATGTTTGTATAATGTCATTGTTTATTTTTATGTCCGAGGCTATGTTGGTAATATAAAGGGCTTATTATAAAAATATGTATCAACAACCACAGAAATGGAGTCGTCAGTCGCTGGACACTGCGGGACTTACCGAGGACGTGTTTACGTCCCCTATGGACATGTTCGGAATGCAATGATGATGACCTGCAAATAACACAAGAACTAAATCGAGGGCTTTTGTGTTAGTCGTGTTGATCTGGGGGCATGTTTGACTAGAAATGTGGAGTCGTTTTATTTTATTTATTTATTTTTTTGAGAATCGTGCTGTGTCGAGTTTAAGATTGCCAGGTCGTCTGCAAAGCCACGATCTTGCAAAAGTTGATTATCAATTAATTTAATATTTATTTGTCTGTCTTTAAATGACTTTACATAACCCAATCCAATCAATTGGTTTTCAACAGTTTTTAACTTTGTAAACGTCTTATTTTCGTTCACTAGATTGTTTGCTCATATGTTATTGTTTTTATCCCATATGTGGCGTTACTTCAAACTTCCTTTCTTTCTCTCTTTTTCCTTCGTTCTTTCTATCTCATAATTCTTCGTTACTCGTTACTCTTCCAGTCACATGTCTTTTGCAAAAAGTTACATTCACCAAAACAGGCTGAAAGTGTCTCTGTCTCTAGCCAGATCTATCACAGAACGTTACATTCACCACAGCCCGTCTGAAATAATCTGTCTCTAGCCAGATCTCTCACAGAACGTTACATTCACCACAGCCCGTCTGAAATAATCTGTCTCTAGCCAGATCTCCCATAGAACGTTACATTCACCACCGCCCATCTGAAATAATCTGTCTCTAGCCAGATCTCTCACAGAACGTTACATTCACCACAGCCCGTCTGAAATAATCTGTCTCTAGCCAGATCTCCCATAGAACGTTACATTCACCACCGCCCATCTGAAATAATCTGTCTCTAGCCAGATCTCTCACAGAACGTTACATTCACCACAGCCCGTCTGAAATAATCTGTCTCTAGCCAGATCTCCCATAGAACGTTACATTCACCACAGCCCGTCTGAAATAATCTGTCTCTAGCCAGATCTCCCATAGAACGTTACATTCACCAAAGCCCGTCTGAAATAATCTGTCTCTAGCCAGATCTCCCATAGAACGTTGGATTCACCACAGCCCAACTGAAATAATCTGTCTCTAGCCAGATCTCCCATAGAACGTTACATTCACCACAGCCCAAGTGAAATAATCTGTCTCTAGCCAGATCTCCCATAGAACGTTACATTCACCACAGCCCGTCTGAAATAATCTGTCTCTAGCCAGATCTCCCATAGAACGTTACATTCACCAAAGCCCGTCTGAAATAATCTGTCTCTAGCCAGATCTCCCATAGAACGTTGGATTCACCACAGCCCAACTGAAATAATCTGTCTCTAGCCAGATCTCCCATAGAACGTTACATTCACCACAGCCCGTCTGAAATAATCTGTCTCTAGCCAGATCTCCCATAGAACGTTGGATTCACCACAGCCCAACTGAAATAATCTGACTCTAGCCAGATCTCCCATAGAACGTTACATTCACCACAGCCCAACTGAAATAATCTGTCTCTAGCTAGATCTCCCATAGAACGTTGGATTCATCACAGCCCAACTGAAATAATCTGTCTCTAGCTAGATCTTTCACAGAACGTTACATTCACCACAGCCCATCCGAAATAATCTGTCTCTAGCCAGATCTCTCACAGAACGTTGCATTCACCACGGCCCATCTGAAATAATCTGTCTGTAGCCAGATCTCTCACAGAACGTTACATTTACCACATCCCATCAGAAATAATCTGTCTCTAGCCAGATCTCTCACAGAACGTTGCATTCACCACAGCTAGTCTGAAACAATCTATGTCTTTAGCCAGATCTCTCACAGAACGTTGCATTCACCACAGCACGTCTCAAAGAATCTCTGTCTCTATCCAGATCTCCCACAGAACGTTACATTCACCACAGTCGGTCTGAAAGAATCTCTTTCGTTAGCCAGATCTCCAACAGAACGTTACATTCACCACAGTCCGTTTGAAAGAATCTCTTTCGTTAGCCAGATCTCCAACAGAACGTTACATTCACCACAGCCCGTCTGAAAGAATCTCTTTCGTTAGCCAGATCTCCAACAGAACGTTACATTCACCACAGTCCGTCTGAAAGAATCTCTTTCGTTAGCCAGATCTCCAACAGAAAGTTACATTCACCACAGTCAGTCTGAAAGAATCTCCTTCGTTAGCCAGATCTCCAACAGAACGTTACATTCACCACAGTGCGTCTGAAAGAATCTATGTCTTTAGCCAGATCTCCCACAGAACGTTGCATTCACCACAGTCCGTCTGAAAGAATCTCTTTCGTTAGCCAGATCTCCAACAGAACGTTACATTCACCACAGTCCGTCTGAAAGAATCTCTTTCGTTAGCCAGATCTCCAACAGAAAGTTACATTCACCACAGTCCGTCTGAAAGAACCTCTTTCGTTAGCCAGATCTCCAACAGAACGTTACATTCACCACAGTCCGTCTGAAAGAATCTCTTTCGTTAGCCAGATCTCCAACAGAACGTTACATTCACCACAGACAGTCTGATAGAATCTCTTTCGTTAGCCAGATCTCCAACAGAACGTTCGATTCACCACAGTCCGTCTGAAAGAATCTCTTTCGTTAGCCAGATCTCCAACAGAAAGTTACATTCACCACAGTCCGTCTGAAAGAACCTCTTTCGTTAGCCAGATCTCCAACAGAACGTTACATTCACCACAGTCCGTCTGAAAGAATCTCTTTCGTTAGCCAGATCTCCAACAGAAAGTTACATTCACCACAGACAGTCTGATAGAATCTCTTTAGTTAGCCAGATCTCCAACAGAACGTTACATTCACCACAGTCCGTCTGAAAGAATCTCTTTCGTTAGCAAGATCTCGGACAGAACGTTACATTCACCACAGTCCGTCTGAAAGAATCTCTTTCGTTAGCCAGATCTCCGACAGAACGTTACATTCACCACAGCCCGTCTGAAAGAATCTCTGTCTTTAGATAGATCACCCACATAATGTAACTCTCATCGCTACCCGTGTGGTAAGATTTTCTGTCTCTGACCAGATCTCACACAGAGCGTTGCTTACGTCACTACCCATCCGAAAAAATCTCTGTTTCTAGACAGATCTCACACAAAACGTTTCAGACACCACTACCTGTCCGAAATGTTTCACTGTATCTAGACAGATCTCACACAGAACGTTGCAGACACCACTACCTGTCCGAAATGATTCACTGTATCTAGACAGATCTCACACAGAACGTTGCAGACACCACTACCTGTCCGAAATGATTCACTGTATCTAGACAGATCTCACACAGAACGTTGCAGACATCACTACCTGTCCGAAATGATTCACTGTATCTAGACAGATCTCACACAGAACGTTGCAGACACCACTACCTGTCCGAAATGATTCACTGTATCTAGACAGATCTCACACAGAACGTTGCAGACACCACTACCTGTCCGAAATGATTCACTGTATCTAGACAAATCTCACACAGAACGTTGCAGACACCACTACCTGTCCGAAATGATTCACTGTATCTAGACAGATCTCACACAGAACGTTGCAAACACCACTATCTGTCCGAAATGTTTCACTGTATCTAGACAGATCTCACACAGAACGTTGCAGACACCACTACCTGTCCGAAATGATTCACTGTATCTAGACAGATCTCACACAGAACGTTGCAGACACCACTACCTGTCCGAAATGATTCACTGTATCTAGACCTATCTCACACAGAACGTTGCAAACACCACTACCTGTCCGAAATGATTCACTGTATCTAGACAGATCTCACACAGACGTTGCAGACACCACTACCTGTCCAAAATGATTCACTGTATCTAGACAGATCTCACACAGAACGTTGCAGACACCACTACCTGTCCGAAATGATTCACTGTATCTAGACAGATCTCACACAGAACGTTGCAGACACCACTACCTGTCCGAAATGATTCACTGTATCTAGATAAATTAACTACTTTTTTTTCGGTTGCCATGTTCAAAGTCTCTTTGACGTATTGAAACCGCCGTCTTCTGGCCTGCCCCTGTCTTGCCACCCTGAAACCATGCCTTCTATTATTATTCTTTCCAGCCAGCTGTGTATTTTGACGTGGCCATTACATCTTAATCTCCTCTGTAAAATGGTTATAAACCAGTTCTTTTCACTGTTTAAGGCTTCTAATATGTATCCCTTGCTCTTTTTCAATATCACAGGTACCCAAAGGATGTTTTTTATATGGTATTTTCTCATTACTATTCTATTCTATTGACCTTTTTAGCCGTAGCCGGCCCATAGTGCGTAGACCAAGATACTCCTTCTCTTATCTAAATTGTTATTCTAGCAGTTTTCAATTCATTTAAAGATATTTTATCAAATCTCGTCATTTGACTTTGTTCTGTGCAAGTAGCTCTATCTCATTGAGGGAGCCGATTCCTGCTGCTCTTGCCTCTCTCATCAATGTTCTTCTCAGTGTCTCTCTGGGTCTTCCTCTTTTCCTCTTAACTGTTGTTTCCCACATGAGGGCTTGCTTTGCTATTCGGTTATTGTCTCTTCTCATCACATGTCCAACATATGACCATCGTCTTTTCTTTATTACTGAAGATATTAGTGGTTGATTGGCGATTTCTCTAATTTCCTCGTTTGTTTTGAATTCGTTCCACGCTGTACCTAGTATTTTCCTTAGACATTTATTTTCACATGCGTTCAACTTTGTTTCTGTGTCTCATGTTGTTTTCCAGCTCACACACGCATATGTAAGGCTTGATAGTGCATTTGATTTGAATATAGCCTAAGTTTTGTGTTTGTGTTGATGAGTTTTGATTTCCATAACTTTTCAAGGCTTCTGAAAGACGTTGCTGCTTTAGCTATTCTGATTCTAATTTCTTTACTTATATCTCCCTTTCTCATTACTATTGTTATATTATTCCTTTTCTCTCTCTCTCTCTATTTCTCTCTCTCTCTCTCTCTCTCTCAATTACCTAGATCTATACCCTCTATAATTAATTCTCTCTAGGGCATTAAGTATTTTTATGTGAACAAACAATTCATTGTGCTTGTTTTTATGTCTTTTATCAACCATTATTCTGGAATTTGCAGCGTTTGCATAACTGACAAGTTTATTCTGGTATTTTTCCATTCATATTCTCCCTTTTAGCTTCCCGTTATTTTCTTCCAGACTTTTTCGCAATTTCTTCCCGATAATTATTATTTTTGTCTATTCATTTATTCTTTTTATGATTAATCTGGACTGTAAAAATACCTCAATGTTTTGTAGAGTTACAGTGCTGAAATATGGAAGTGAATCATGGACAATTTTAGGTGCAATAGAAATGTGTTTTAAAGAAGATTGTTCGGAATACAAAGGAGAACGAGTTTGTTCTAAAATGGAACGTAGGAATAAAGTTTGTTATTAAACATCAAACGGAAACGATAATCATTATATAAGACGGGATTGGGCAAATGAATAATCATCATCATCATCAAGTATCGGGCCTAGTGGCGTAGGTGATCATGTCTCTCCACAACATTCGATCTCGGCAGCTATTTATCATTTCTGTTGTTGACCTTCTGCCAAGCCATTCTCTTAAGCAGTCTGTTATTTTTTCTCTTTGCTTCCCTCTATCTCTTCGTCCCTCAATTTTTCCAGTTGTTACAATATATTCAAGTTGTTCTCTTCTCATTACATGGCCAAAATATGATGATTGTCTCTTCCCAACATTGGAAATTAGCTCTCTTTTTGCTTTGACCTTAATGAATAATGGAAAAATGAAAAGGAATAGTGACGATAGACAGAGAGGGGGGAGAGAAAGAAAAAAGGAAAGAAAACAAGAAAGAAAGAAAGAAAGAAAGTAAGAAAGAAAGAAAGAAATAACAAAGTAGACAACTTAAGAGAGTCGTGAGGTAGGAAATCAATAGAAACGATAAATAAATATAGAGATCGATAGCTGTAGAGAAACATGATTGCCATGTAACAGGACTGAACGCAGAATAAAAGGATGGAAATGGCAGGACAAATTCACTAACAAAGAATTATGGAAATGTAGCAGTCAAATACCAGTGGATAAAGAGATACAGCGAAGACAATGGCGCTGGATAGGACAAACACTGCGTAAGCCAACTGAGAGTATTACACGACAGGACCTTTTTTGGAATCCCCAGGGGAAAAGGCAAAGAGGAGGACCAAGAAATTCTTGGAGAAGACAAACAGAAGCAGAGATGAAGATGATGGGGAAGACATGGAATGATCTTAAAAGAATGGCAAGAAACAGAACGACTTGGAAAGTGTTTGTTGAAGACCTATATTCCACAGGGAGCTGAAAGGTAGAAGAGGAAGTAGAAGTAGAATAGGACTGACCTAACATTGGAGATTAACATTTCTATTGTAATCATAACAATTGCTTTATATAATATTCCCGCGTCTGCTATTGTACCATACATAAAAAAAAAAAAAAAAGTAAAGAGCCCCGTCACGTCAAGTGGCGTATAGGGAATATGGTGTTCTTTCTATCCATCTATTTACCTTTCGAGCCGTAGGCGGCCCATAGGGCGTAGACCAAGATACTCCTTCTCTTATCTAAATTTTTATTCTAACAGTTTTCAATTCTTTTAAATATATTTTATCAAATCTCGCCAATTGTATCTGTTCTGTGCAAGCAGCACTATCTTATTGAGGAAGCCGATTCCTGCTGTTCTTGCCTCTGTCATCAATGTTCTTCTTAGTGTCTCTCTAGAACTTCCTCTTTTCCTCTTAGCTGTTGCTTCCCACATGAGGGCTTGCTTTGTTATTCTGTTATTATCTCTTCTCATCACATTTCCAACATATGACCATTGTAGTTTCTTGATTACTCGTGTTAGTGACCATAATCTTTACAGACCTTCGGCACATGATTTCATGGAGTAATGTGGTCGGTATTACTCCCGTGCCACTTTACATTCCCAGAAAAAAATCCGGTATCCATTTAAGGCTGGGTGAACCCAGAAGCTATCGGTCAGGATCGAACCCTACCTCCTGTGTACCTTACATATGCTTGTAATAAAGCTACTGAGACGGGTTTAATTTTTTCTTCATCTTCTGCGATCATGACGTCATTCAGACAATAATCCCATAGTGGACTCCAACAACATGGTTTGTCCACGCCTGACTTCAAATATCTCCATAACCTTAACACATATAAACATATTTTGCATTTGCTTTTATTTTTGCAATGTCCCAAAAGTTCTCTAAAATACAATATTGCAGATAGTGTCAGGTTATGGAAGGCCCCGGTATCACTGCAAACGAATTAAAATCCATAATTGCTCAACCGCTCGTGCCAGTGGAATCATCCGAATTACTAACTCATCTCCAAAACAAAGAAAGGTAGCTGTAGTCCCCATCATAGCAGTCTCAGCACACGCCAAAAGACATAAGGCGAAACCGCACATAAAGTGAACACAATCAACTGTTCCCTGTTATACGATATCATTGTTCATCGTAAACAATTGGAATATCGAAACACGATCACAACGGATGAAACACACAGCTCACGGTGTGCACATAGCACTTAACGCAGTAGCTCCTGCAACAAGCCGGACTTGGAATATGAGGAAACTGCAACAAGGAACACTTTTCATACATAACCTTCAATGGTTCATTGCCGCCTATCCACCATATTGATCGGAAGTTCACGTCCTCCTGAAAATGATGGCCGTCATATTTTTTTAAATATGTATAACGCTTGATGATGTTAGGACATCGTTTTTGACTCCAATTCCAAACATATAAAACACAGTTAGTCGTCGGATTATCCCCGTCGCACATCAAACAACAGACCGTAAGATCTTCCCGGAATGTGAATTTGTGAAATTATAAACCACATATTGAAATTATAAAATCACATATCTACCCGGAGGCGAAGGCGCACCTCAGAGTACCAGAGCTGAAAGTTGTTGGCGACCCACAGCTGATGGCTTGCGCCCGAATCGGTGAACCAGAACCATCCAGACCCTACTCCACCTTGTGCCTCTTTTAACAGACTAACCTGTCTAGTCTGCCCAATCGATTATGGATCGAAGAGGGAAGACAACCTGGTTCTCAAATATGTCGCAATGAAGTCGGATATGTTGGGCCTAAAGGCGCAAATATCACAATTATACTGCAAGCTACAACACAACGCAGATACCCCAACTTAACGTCCTTTTAAGGGCGGATGATGAAGAGGTGTACTCTTTTAGTCATCGGACGCAGCAAGCAAGCAGCAAGCATGTCTACCCTAGATCTCACAGTAGCCCTCTTAAATTTAGATAACATCCTTCCTGACACAACATGAAACGCCTAGAGTCACCCCGGTACTGGAAAGTCATGAACAAAGATCCGTCATTTCGCCTTTCAACATTAGCGTATGGCCGGTCTAGGAATATACGATGAGCCATTATGATGACGTACCACACACAACAATGGCCTCCCCCATATATTTCCGATTA
The DNA here is from genome assembly GCA_032433765.1 of Megaustenia siamemsis. Lineage (NCBI taxonomy): Eukaryota > Metazoa > Mollusca > Gastropoda > Stylommatophora > Ariophantidae > Megaustenia > Megaustenia siamemsis. Next base: position 62,447,874 of record JAVIAB010000088.1, read on the forward strand.
CTCTAGTGAATGCAGCCTACAACGAACGAAACACGGTGCAAACTCTCTAAAGTGACAACTTCGGTTGACGTGATGGAGAAACCACATTAATGCATTGCAATATGTAAATAACTGGCGTCAAATAATTCCAACGTCAGCCATTGAACAATACTCAATGTGTTGATGTAAACCGCAGATCAGCTCAAGACGGTGGAAGGTCGCATTCACAACACTTGACTTGCCAAAAAGGAATATTGCCGTGTGTACAAATCCACTTCATCGGCCTCAGATTTGTTAAGTAGAACATCATTTTGACTTTAACGCAGAAAATGTGCATTGGAGAGTCGCTTTGATCTTTTCGACAGATGCAGTTATTATGTGGTTGAAGAAAATAGTTTACCGTAATTGAAGCAATTGGCCTATTCCGGCATAGGCGTAACACAATTTGAATGTTAATAATAACACTCATTTCAATAAATGTCTAGAACACACAACGGTTTATACAACGCCAATGAATAGAAACGGAAGCTGTTTTTAAACATACACAATTTACTTGTTCAAACATCGAGCAAGAATGTGGGGAGAAACTACACAAATGACGGGAATTACGTGAAAGATTAGCAAACGAAATACGTCAGAAATATGAAGGGGTAAACAATATAAAAAATGGTTTGTCTAGGAGATAGTAAATTTGTATGCATTAAATAAAGAACATTTAAAACCATACGTTTTTAATTAGGAACAAAAATATATTCGTGGGGACATTGAGATTATTATGTCATGTGCAAAATATGAACAATTTCGATCAATTGGTTGCAGAGATATTAATTATTACATATTAAAACATAATATACTATATCTTTTGGCGTGTGCTGAGACTGCTCTGATGGGGACTGCAGCTATCTTTCTTTGTTTGGAATATGAAATATTAATTTGGATGATTCCACTGGCACGGGCGGTTGAGCATTTATGGATTTTAATTCGTTTGCAGTGATACCGGGGCCTTCCATAACCATAACCATAATTATTAAATAGCGGCTATTTTGAAACAGACTATAGGACTCCGGACTCTCTTATAAATGAAGCTGTCTGTTTCAGTGATTTGGTTGCCCCGTGGAGTGTCTCTTCCATGGAGGTGGCTCTTGGCCACATTGTCCTCTGAGGTCTGTGTACTCGGGGAAATCCTGTAGAACATGTTTTGTTGTCATGTTATTCAGTGTACAGTGACATTGGCTGGTAGTTCCTATTTTGAATTTGATGAACATGTGGTTTCTCAATTTCAGTGCGAAGGCGAAGTATGATGACTTGATCCCGCCTTGATATTTGCAGGTATTCGTATACTTATTTCCTTATAATTTGGGTGTTTTTATTTCTATTTTTCATGATACCCTTCTTTTGGTGATAGATGTGAAACTCATCTAAAGGTAGAGGTACGGATGGATCAATACCAATTACCTTTGAGTAATAAAGTGGTAGTGGAACAATATTAAAACAGACAAATGAATTTAAATATCTGGGAAGGATGGTAGATGTACAACAGAGGTGAGATGGTAGATGTTCAACAGAGGTGAGATGGTAGATGTTCAACAGAGGTGAGATAGTAGATGTTCAACAGAGGTGAGATGGTAGATGTTCAACAGAGGTGAGATGGTAGATGTTCAACAGAGGTGAGATGGTAGATGTTCAACAGAGGTGAGATGGTAGATGTTCAACAGAGGTGAGATGGTAGATGTTCAACAGAGGTGAGATGGTAGATGTTCAACAGAGGTGAGATGGTAGATGTTCAACAGAGGTGAGATAGTAGATGTTAAACAAAGGTAAGATGGTAGATGTTCAACAGAGGTGAGATGGTAGATGTTCAACAGAGGTGAGATGGTAGATGTTCAACAGAGGTGAGATGGTAGATGTACAACAGAGGTGAGATGGTAGATGTACAACAGAGGTGAGATAGTAGATGTACAACAGAGGTGAAATGGTAGATGTTCAACAGAGGTGAGATGGTAGATGTACAACAGAGGTGAGATGGTAGATGTACAACAGAGGTGAGATGGTAGATGTTCAACAGAGGTGAGATGGTAGATGTACAACAGAGGTGAGATGAAGAATGGCTCAGGCAAAAGCAGCTTTCCAAAATATGAGTAAGATACTGTGCTATCCATTTTTGACAATTGGAACAAGAAAAAAATATTCTTAAATGTTATGTAGAGCCAGTCTTAACATATGGATGTGAATCATGGACAATAGGGCAACAGACAAAATAAATCCCTGGAAGCTGATGAAACGTGGTTTTGCAGAAGAATGTTGAGAATACCATGGACAGCTAAGAAGAATAATTAAAACGTTCAGAAAGAGGCGAAAGCAAAAGGGCAGCTAATTTCAAAAATTAGGATAACAAGCATCATGTTTCGGCCAAGCAATACGAAGGATCAGCTGGAATATATTGTAATAATTGGGAAAGTTGAGGGAGGAAGAGTTTGAGGGAAGCAAAGAGTAAAGATACCAGACAGCTTAAGAGAATTGCCTGACAGAAGGTCAAAAACATAAATATCTCTCTCTCTCTCTCTCTCTCTCTCTCTCTCTCTGCGATCATGACTCAATCAGAGTAGGATTCCAGACTCTCTCATGAAGTCAGCTGTCTGTTTAAGCGAATCGATTGCCCCATATAGTTTCTCTTCCAGGGAGGTGGGCGTGGACCACATTGCTCTTCTCAGGTCTGTGTAAAAACATAAATGATTAATAACTGTCGAGATCGAAAGTTGTGGAGGGACATGATCACCTACGACAGCAGGCATGGCACTTGATGATGATGACTGAAGTGGTACTGACTTCATTGTACTAAGCCTCTGCTTCATGAGGTGAGGCGGCCAGTTCTTTTTCTTGACGCTGTTAGATGACAGAGGATATCTCTGGTGCCCATTTAAAGAAGTGGGGCGAGCCTTGAGAGCCTTCAAGTGCAGAAAATAGTTATGCCTCAACTGGTGTTTGAACCACGAACCCTCCGACTGGCAGGCGAGTGCACTAACTGCACATCTATTGGTCCGTCATCCAGAGCAATGGCTAATCGACACTTTACCTTTATCGTCATCACCTTTTTCTTCTTGTCTTCTTTTTCTTGTCTTTTTCTTCTACTTGTCTTCTTCTATTTCTTGTCGTATTCTTCTATTCGTCGTTTACTTCATCTTGTCTACTTCTTCTTCTTGTCTTCTTCTTCTTCTTGTCTTCTTCTTCTTATAATCTTCTTTTTATCTTCTTCCTCTTCTTCTTGTATTCTTCATCTTCTTCTTGTCTTCTTTTGCTTCTTCATCTTTTTGTCTTCTTGTTCTTATATTCTTCCTCTTGTCTTCTTCTTCCACATCTTTTTGTCTTCTTGTTCTTATATTCTTCTAATTGTCTTCTTCTTCCACATCTTTTTGTCTTCTTGTTCTTATATTCTTCTAATTGTCTTCTTCTTCCACATCTTTTTGTCTTCTTGTCCTTATATTCTTCTAATTGTCTTCTTCATCTTCATCTTTTTGTCTTCTTGTCCTTATATTCTTCTAATTGTCTTCTTCATCTTCATCTTTTTGTCTTCTTGTTCTTATATTCTTCTAATTGTCTTCTACTTCTTCATCTTTTTGTCTTCTTGTCCTTATATTCTTCTAATTGTCTTCTACTTCTTCATCTTTTTGTCTTCTTGTCCTTATATTCTTCTAATTGTCTTCTACTTCTTCATCTTTTTGTCTTGTGGTTCTTATATTCTTCTAATTGTCTTCTACTTCTTCATCTTTTTGTCTTCTTGTCCTTATATTCTTCTAACTGTCTTCTACTTCTTCATCTTTTTGTCTTCTTGTCCTTATATTCTTCTAATTGTCTTCTACTTCTTCATCTTTTTGTCTTCTTGTCCTTATATTCTTCTAACTGTCTTCTACTTCTTCATCTTTTTGTCTTCTTGTCCTTATATTCTTCTAACTGTCTTCTACTTCTTCATCTTTTTGTCTTCTTGTCCTTATATTCTTCTAATTGTCTTCTACTTCTTCATCTTTTTGTCTTCTTGTCCTTATATTCTTCTAATTGTCTTCTACTTCTTCATCTTTTTGTCTTCTTGTCCTTATATTCTTCTAATTGTCTGCTACTGCATCTTTTTGTCTTCTTCCTCATCTTGTATTCCTCATCTTCTTATTGTTTTCGGCTTCTTCTTGTCCTCTTTAAATCTTCTTGCCCTTCTTCTTTACCTTCTATATGTCACTTCCTTTTTTCTCTTCTGCTTCTTTTATCATCATCTTCTTCCTCGTCTTGTCTTCCTCTTCTTATTTTCTCTTCTTGTTGTATTCTTTTCTTATTCTTTTCTTTAGCTTCTTCTTCGTCTTTTTATGTATTTTCTTCTTTCTTTATCCTCTTCTTCTATTCATTCGCTAATTCTTCATTTCTTCTTCTTCATCTATTTTCACTTTTCCTCCTTTTATTCTCTCATCTCTTCTTTTCTTATGACCTGCAATAGATCTGTGGTTGGTGAACTGGACTATAAAGCACAAGGGGTTGGGTTCAATCCTGATCGATGGCATCCGGGTTCACCCAGCCTTAAATGGATACCGGATATTTTCTGGTAAATTAAAGCGGCATAGGCGTACTATCGACCACATTACCCCAAAGAACATATGCCAAAAGTCTATAAAAATGTTGGCCTCTAACACCCAAATTTCCAATACGCCACTTGGCGTGACGGGGCTCTTTACTTTTGACTTCTTTTTTTCCCATCTTTTGTATCATTATATACTATTGCATCTTGCTCCTACATTCCACTTCTTTTTCTTTCTCCCACTTTATCCTTCTTCTCTTCTTTATTTATCTTTTACTTTTAACGCTATCGGACTGCTCTTCGGTTTGCCGCGGCCATAATCCAACGTCTAACGCTTACATTTAGCAAACATCATCATCATTCATCATTGAGTGCCGTCTCTGCAACTAATGTTGGATACCATGGATCGCCATTCTGCTTTGTTTCTTGCTTTGATGGTGCAGGTTGTCATAGACTGATTTGTCCATCTTTTGATGTTACTCGTCTATGTTAGTCTTGGTCTGCCGCTGCCTCTTTTACCCTTGTATTTTCTCCTCCAGGGTTACTTTTATTAGGCTGTTGTGTCTTTTAACATGCCCCAAAATTCGCATTTGTCTTGTTTAAACTGTGCTTAGTAGTTCTCTTTTCATTTTTAGTTGTTTTAAAAGACTTCATAGTTTGTTTTCTTTTCCTTCCATCCAATTCTACCTATTCTTCTATATATCCACATTTCAAAGGCTTCAATTCTCTGTTCTGTTTTCTTGTCTAATGTCCATGTTTCTGCACCATATAGGAATATTGAGAAGATGCAACATTTTGATATTCTTAGTTTTAGCCCTGGTGTTATTTGTTTTGATGTTAGTATGTTCTTCATGACAATAAAATTACTTTTTGCCATTCATATTCTTTTGTTTATTTCAATTGTACATTTTCCATCACTGGTTATAGTATGTCCAAGGTAGTTGTAGTTCTGAACTGTCTCTAGGTCTATTCCTTCAACTTTGATATCCACTTGTGGGTTTTGAGTATTTTCTTTGTTTATGATCATAGTTTTAGTCTTTTTGATATTCATATCTAGTCCATATTTTATGCTTGTCATGTTTATTATTTAGCAAACATGGGAACATTATTTTGTTCTTTTATTGTCTCTTGTTGACTTCTACTTTAAAATTTTCGAGTGTGTACAGCATTTCATTTCTCTATTTAAAAAAAAAAAAAAAACAACAAAGTCTGTGTTTTTCTTCTTGATCCGTTGTTTCCGCAGCGTTTTCTGATTACTGTGTCAATGTTGTTGTATTGTTTCTGTCTTATCACGTGACAGAGACAGACAAGACAAGACAAGAGCCCCCGTCACGCCAAGTGGCGTATAGGGAATATGGTGTTAGTGACCATAATTTGTAAAGACCTTCAGCACATGATTTTTGGGGTAATGTGGTCGGTATTACGCCCTTGCCGCTTTGCTTTCCCAGAAAAAAAAATCCGGTACCCATTTTAAGGCTGGGTGAACCCGGAGCCGTCGATTGGGATCGAACCCTACCTCTTGTCCTTTGTAGTCCAGTTCAAAACCACTGAGCTATCTCGGCTCCCCTTATCAAGTGACAAAACAATTTAATTGGCTGTTTCCTTAGCATTCTACTGTTCGAGTGTTTCCTAACTGCTTCCATTATTATTGGTTTTACACATTTTTTATTCAAAAACAAGCCCCTATTATATGTCTGACCCTTTTAATTTCAGTATTTATAATATTAATTGTACTTGAATGCAGAAAAGTTGGGAATATTAGTTAATGTATTAGTTATAGTTATCCCTTCTTTTCCAAAGAAGGTAGAATGTTTGGTGTACCGTCAATAATCTTTTTTTGTTTGTTTTTGTAATGCTGTCATCATACTTTTAAGAGGTTCATACTGCACCCTGATACTTGTTCCCTGTTTACCAGCTTTACCGCAGCACTGAAATTATTTCTCTGTTACCTGTTTACCAGCTTTACCGCAGCACTGAAATTATTTCTCTGTTCCCTGTTTACTAGCTTTACAGCAGCACTGAAATTATTTCTCTGTTACCTGTTTACTAGCTTTTCCGCAGCACTGAAATTATTTCTCTGTTACCTGTTTACCAGCTTTACCGCAGCACTGAAATTATTTCTCTGTTACCTGTTTACCAGCTTTACCGCAGCACTGAAATTATTTCTCTGTTACCTGTTTACTAGCTTTACCGCAGCACTGAAATTATTTCTCTGTTCCCTGTTTACCAGCTTTACAGCAGCACTAAAATTATTTCTCTGTTCCCTGCTTACCAGCTTTACCGCAGCATTGAAATTATTTCTCTGTTCCCTGCTTACCAGCTTTACCGCAGCACTGAAATTATTTTCTCTGTTCCCTGCTTACCAGCTTTACAGCAGTACTGAAATTATTTCTCTGTTCCCTGTTTACGAGCTTTACCGCAGCACTGAAATTATATTTGTGCTCCCTGTTTACCAGACAACAGGTCGGGTTCGATCCTGATCGACGACTTCCGGGTTCACATAGTCTTAAATGGATACCTAATTTTTTCTGGGAAAGTAAAGTGGCACGGGCGTAATACCGACAACATTACCCCAAAAATCATGTGCCGAAGGTCTGTAAAAATTATGATCATTAAAACCATATTCCGTTTACACCAATTAGCGTCATGGAGCTCTTTGCTTTTTCCCTGCTTACCAGCTTTACCGCAGCTCTGAAATTATTTGTCTGTTCTGTGTACATTAGCTATAAAAAGAGATAAGGTAGCCACTTATAGACATTCTATCTATCTATTGTCCTTTCGAGCCGCAGACGACACATAGGGCTGAATCACAATCTCAAAAACAGAAACCTTGCATGCCAAAATGGCACATTTTGCAGAGACATATAGACATTACTTTCATTTTTTTCTGCCTTAAAAAGAAAAATTCGATGGAATATTAATTCGGATGATTTCACTGGCAACGGGCGGTTGAGCAATTATGGATTTCCATTCACGTTTACAGAGGTACCGGGGCCCTCGACTAACCATAACCGAAAATTATACATTTGTAAATTTTTTGTCTGAAACAATGATTTTTTTGTGTGTGAAATATTAACACCGACGTCATTTGATCCTGAAATGAAGAAATATTTTTTCTTAGCTTAGTTTCTGAAAAGTGATCGCCTTTGTCAGTCGGAATGATACGAATAAAAATCACGTTAGCCAGCTTTTTGTGGGTTTTGTATCTATGTAAGTAGTTTATTTTCAATAAATCTCTCTTATATTGCGCTTCATTCTTGCTTCCCTCAGGCTTCTCATGGATATGAGATCGCGGCTAAGAAAAATGTAATGAGTTTCAGGAACGCCAAACTGACATATTAATTCTTAATTCTAGGTTGGACGCCAATACGTGAATACATGCACAATGGAGTCTGTCGCGAGATGAAGCGGGGATGGTTGGGGACGTCAATAGGAGCATGCGTCAAGGAAAGAATAATGAAGTGGTAGAGGCTTTATACATAGCCTTTGGCATTTTTCGCACTAAAACCTGGTCACAGATGACGGTTCTCAAATTATTTTATTTGAGGGTGTATTTGAGAACTCTGGGAAAAAATAACATATGGAAGGGAAGTGGCTAAATTAAAAACTAATGTAATATATAAAGACATTAGATAATATAACGCATTTCTCTTTTATTCTACTACGCTTTAAGACAAAGGCAGACATAAAAAAAAAATGAAAATAAGGTTAGATATCACCACCTTTTTGCAATATGTTAGCAAAATGTTATATCTTCTCAACATTCCTGGATGGTGCAAAAAACATGGACATTAGACAAGAGAACAGAGAAAAAAATTGAAGGCTTTGAAATGGGGATTTATAGAAAACAGGTAGAATTGAATAAAAAGAAAAGAAAACAAACGGTGAATTCATAAAACAAGTATACATGAAAAGAGAGCTATTAAATACAATTCAAACACGACAAATGATATTTTTTGGGCATGTTAAAAGACACAACAGCTTACTAAAAGTAATCTTGGAGGGGAAAATACAAGGTAAATGAGACAGAAGCAGACCAAGACTAATATATATGTGCAACATCAAAATATAGGGTTCCGCGATAGCTCAGTAGTTAGTGAACTGGATTGCAAAAGACAAGGGTTAGGGTTCGATCCCATTTGACGGCTTCCGGGTTCACCCAGCCTTAAATGGGTACCAGATATTTTCTGGAAAAGTCAATCGGCACGGGCGTAATACTGACCACATTACTCCAAAAATCATGTGCCGAAGGTCTGTAAAATATATGGTCACTAACACCATATTCCCTATACGCCACTTGGATGGGCAAGTCAGCCTATGACAACCTGCACCATCAAATCAAGAGACAAGGGAATGGCGCTCTATGGAAGCCAAACTTCGGTGCTGATACGGCACACTATGAATGAATGAATCCCCACTGACTTGATCATAACTTCTTCCTCATCATCGTCACATAACCGTGTGGGTCGTTGGGACATGATTGATCATAACTTCTTCCTCATCATTGTCACATAATCGTGTGGGTCGTTGGGACATGATTGATCATAACTTCTTCATCATCATTGTCACATAATCGTGTGGATCGTTGGGACATGATTGATCATAACTTCTTCCTCATCATCGTCACATAATCGTGTGGGTCGTTGGGACATGATTGATCATAACTTCTTCATCATCATTGTCACATAATCGTGTGGGTCGTTGGGACATGATTGATCATAACTTCTTCCTCATCATCGTCACATAACCGTGTGGGTCGTTGGGACATGATTGATCATAACTTCTTCCTCATCATCGTCACATAATCGTGTGGGTCGTTGGGACATGATTGATCATAACTTCTTCCTCATCATCGTCACATAACCGTGTGGATCGTTGGGACATGATTGATCATAACTTCTTCCTCATCATCGTCACGTAACCGTGTGGGTCGTTGGGGCATGATTGATCATAACTTCTTCCTCATCATCGTCACATAACCGTGTGGGTCGTTGGGGCATGATTGATCGTAACTTCTTCCTCATCATCGTCACATAATCGTGTGGGTCGTTGGGGCATGATTAACAAACTCCTTCAATCTTCTCCATTCATCTATGTCTTCAATCATTATTTGGGAACAAGCACTGAAGGGGGAATGTTTGAGAGGTTCTCAATGTACAGGTACCGGTGAGAAAAAAAAAATTGAAAAAAATGGTATGTAAGAAGCTTTACGTGATAAGTGGACGACACAGACTAGACGACGTTTCGGCCCAATAGGCCTTCAGCAGGAACAAACAAAAAACACACACACACACAAAACTACCGGTGAGAATGTTGATGTCTTTATCTAAAAGGTTATATAAAGAGATATAGGCACACATACACAATATATTAGAATAAGAATAAAAGGATGGAAATGGCAGGACAAAATCACTAACATAGAATTATGGAAATGGACCAGTCAAATACCAGTGGATAAAGAGATACAGCGAAGACGATGGCGCTGGATAGGACACACCCTGGGGAAGCTAACTGAGAGTATTGCACAACAGGCCCTTTTTGAAATCCCCAGGGGGAAAAGACAAAGAAGATGACCAAAAAATTCTTGGAAAAGACAGATAGAAGAAGAGATGATGATGAATGGGAAGACATGGAACGATCTTAAAATAATGGCAAGAAACAGAACGGTTTGGAAAGTGTTAGTTGAAGACCTATGCTCCACATGGACCTGAATGGTAGAAGAAGAAAACACAATATATTGGAAATATGTTGGTTCGTACCTGATGAATGCTTTTTGCTGAAACGTTATAGTTTGATTCGTCTCTTTATTTGTTTTTGGTGCTTGGCACCGTGTTGTGCGAAACTCTTTTTCTTGTCTCTAATGTCAAAAATTGATTGCACAGTATCTTCCTCATTTTTTTCTGGAAAGCTGCTTTTGCCTGTCCGTTTTGCATCTCACCTCTGTTGTACACCCACCATCTGAGCTTAACAATGTTTCCGGATATTTAAATTCATTTACCTGTTTTAATATTTTTCCATGTGTCTTTATTGTGCATCACGATGATGTCTTTGTCTTTGTTACTACCTTTACTTCTGTCTTTTTGCTGTTGAGACTGAGTCCTTCATTTTTGCTTTCCTTCTCTATAATATCTGACATTTCTTGTAACTCGTTGTCACTCTTAGCGATTAAGACTTTATCACCAGCATACCTTAGATTATTTATATGATGACCTCCAACTGCATTCAGCTATTTGAAATTCAGAGGCTTAATGCAACTACCTGATGTTGTTGGGACGTCGCTCCTCAGCGAACTTGGCACACATTCTTTTACTCAAATGAACCGTGTAGAGAACGTCAGATTAGAATTTATCCACTATGGCTGTATCGTTCAGACTGTATAGTTGATATTCTCTCTCTCTCATATATGAAGCCGAGATAGCTCAGTATTTAGTGAACTGGACTTCAAAAGGATAAGAGGCCGGGTTCGATCCTGACTGACGGCTGCCAGGTTCACCCAGTCTTAAGTGGGTACCGGATTGTTTTTGGGAAAGTAAAGCGGCCACGGGCGTAAAACTGATCACATTACCCCAAAAATCTTGTGCCGAAAGGTCTGTAAACATTATGGTCAGTGAAGGCGAAAGCGCACCTCATGGCACCAGAGCTGGAAGTTGTCAGCGACCCACAGCTGATGGCTTGCGCCAGGATCGGTGAACCAGAACCATCCAGACCCTGCTCCACCTCTCCGTGTTGCCTCTAGAAAGAGACTAACCTGTCTAGTCTGGCAAAGCGAGTAGGGATCGAAGAGGGAAGACAACCTGGTACTCAAAAATGCCATGCTGAAGTCGGATGTGTTGGGCCGAAAGGCGCAAATATAACAGCTATACTGCAAACCACAACACAACGCAGACACGCCCACTTAAAGTCCTTTTTAAGGGCGGGTTATGAAGAGGTTCCCAACCGACGGCTTCCGGGTTCACCCAGCCTTAAATGAGTACCGGATTTTTTCTGGGAAAGTAAAGCAGCACGGGCGTAATACCGACCACATTACCCCAAAAATCATGTGCTGAAGGTCTGTAAAATATAGGGTCACTAACACTATATTTCCCTATACACCACTTCGCGTGACGGGGGTACTTTACTTACTTTATGAAGAGGTACACTCCTTTAGTCATCGGTCGAACGCAAGCAAGCATTATGGTCAGTAACATCATATTCCCTATACGCCACTAGAGGTGACAGGGCTCTTTACTTTTACTGTACACTCTCAAATATGTAAGAATGTTAAAACTACATCCACATTATCTTAAAGGCACTATGAGCACTCATGGGAAAGAACCGCGTACTGTAGGAACAGTCATTCAATAACTAGTGTTTCAAAGTTGTTAAATATACCAGAGGTGGGTAAATTACGGCCCGCGGGTCAGAACCGGCTCTTCAAGCAATTTAGTCTGGCCCCTGCGCTTGGTTTGAAAATTATCAAACACTCCATTTTATTAGCTAAAGCAATGTTAATTAATAGAAAAAAAGTAACACAAATAAATGTGTGTGACACAGAATTGTGGTCGTCAGTCGCTGGACACTGCGGGAATTGCTGAGGAGGGGATCTGAGCACCTATGGACATGTTCGGATTACAATGAAGATGATTTGCAAATAACTCAATATCTCAATAACGAAATAACACAATAGCTCAAGAACTCAATAGCGCTATAACTCAATAGCTCAAAAAACTCAATAACTCAATTGCTCAATAACTCAGTAGCTCAATAACTCAATAGCACAATAACTCAATAGCTCAGTAACTCAATAGCTCAATAACTCAATAGCTCAAGCTCAATAACTCAATAGCTATAAAACTCAATAACTCAATAGCTCAGTAACTCAATAGCTCAGTAACTCAATAGCTCAATAACTCAATAGCACAAGCTCAATAACTCAATAGCTATAAAACTCAATAACTTAATAGCTCAATAACTCAATAGCTCAAGCTCAATAACTCAATAGCTATAAAACTCAATAACTCAATAGCAATGTAAAATGAGAACATTTTGGTTCATAGATGAAGGATTTCATTTTTTAAGTGCCGATTCCCAATGCGAAGATTTTCTAAAACAGAGCGACTCTATCTCTTGTCATGAGCCTCGATGGCCGAGTGGTTAGCGTACTCGTATCCTGATCAGAAGAGTCCAGGTTTGATCCCCACAAGTGGCGGATTTTTTTTTTTAACCGACAAGGCTGCTGGGTTCGCCTAGCCTCTAAACATGGGTACCATTGAATTTTCTTGGATGGAAAGGCGACCTGGTGTGATACCGACCAAATGTACCAAAAATTTGCCGTGGTCAAAGAAACAAATATAGTCACTAACACCATATTAGAGGCTAAAGCAAAAAGAGAGATAATTTCCAATATTAGGAAGAAACAATAATAATTTTTTGGCCATGTAATAAGAAGAGAACAACTGGAATATATTGTAACAACTGGAAAAATTGAGGGACGAAGAGATAGAGGGAAGCAAAGAGAAAAGATACCGGACAGCTCAAGAGAATGGCTTGGCAGAAGGTCAACAACAGAAATGATAAATAACTGTCGAGATCGAAAATTGTGGGGAGACATGATCACCTACGCCAGCAGGCCCGGTACTTGATGATGATGATGATGAACACCAAATTCCTCATCATCCCAGCAAGGGAGGGGAGGTAACTCTTACTTTCCTTTACTTGTCTTGATAGTGCACGTTGTCATAGGTTCATCAGTCCATCGTTTAATGTTATCAGTCCACTATAGTCTTGGTTTGCCTCTGTCTCGTCTACCCTGTGATGAGTTGAACCAGGAATTAGCTATAAAGTGTTTCAGCTGAACTGAGGACGTATTGAAATGTAATTTGATGTAGGCTAACAGTACCCTTTTGTGATTTCGAAGATAACAAAATTCGATTGATCCTGAACTTTCGAGGTGCCGTTAGAAGCCACATATGACTCGTAGTGTTGTTTCTGCATCCATCTCTATTCTGGGCGAGATATTGGATCTTATCAAATGTGTTTGTGCCTGCCAACCGTGCTTCTCTTATCAGTGTGTCTATAGGGCTTCCTTTTATTGCTGCTATTCTGATGTCTCCAATACCAAAGTCTGTTTTAAGATTCACTTGTTGTCTGTTCTCATCACATCCCCGATATATGTCCATCTTCTCTTCCTAACTGCCCGTTAGTGCATGGCCATTTCTGCCTCTTTATATTATGTCCTTCTTAGGGTGTTAGACAAGGTTGTGTGCTGTCATCAGATTTATTTCAAATGTATAGTTACAGTATTTTAAGATCCATAAGGGGCATGCCTGGAATAACAATTGGAGGTCATAATAAAAATAATCTGAGTTATGGTGATGATAAAGTCTGAATCGCTAAGTGTGAAAATGAGTTACAAGAAATGTTGGATATTATAGTGGAAGAAAGCAAAAATAAAGGACTCAAGATTCAATAGCTAAAAGACATAAGTAATGGTAGCAACAGAGAAAAGGACATCTCCGCAATGCACAAAAAAGACAAGTGGAACAATATTAAAACAGGTAAATAACTTTTAATATCTGGGAACAATGTTAGCCTCAGATGGTAGATGTACAACAGAAGTGAGATTCAGAATGGCTCAGACAAAAGCAGCTTTCCAAAAAATGAGGAAGATACTGTGAAGTCAATTATTAACAATATGAACAAGAAAAAGAGTTCTTATATGTTATCTAGAGCCAGTCTCAATATATGGATGTGAATCATGGACAATAGGACAACAGACAAGAAAATCACTGGAGGGTGTAGAAATATTGTTTGACAGTGGAATGTTGAGAATACCATGGACAGCTAAGAAGAGTAATGAAAACGTTCTAAGAGAGGCCAAAGCAATAAAGAGACCTCATTTGCAAAATTAGGAAAAAATAATCATCATTTATTTTTTGGCTATGTTATAAGACGAAAATATTACTATAAATCAACATAAGACATGTAAAGAACAAAATAAAACCAGAAATAAGTAAGGAACAATGTGGATTTGTGGAAGGAAATGGGCACCAATAATGCAACATACATCTTAAGAACATTGATAGAAAGATCTATAGAGGTAAATAAAGATCTATATATGTGCTTTATAGACTACACAAAAGCATTTGACAAAGTAAAGCATGTGGAAATAATTAATATGCTGGAGAAATTAAACATTGGTGGCAAGGATCTGCGAATCATAAAAAAACATGTACTGGCAACAAACAGCAGCTATACGAATTAACAACCAAACAGGACAATTTCATTTTATAAAACAAGGTGTCAGACAAGGCTGTGTTCTGTCGCCGGATTTGTTTTCACTTTACAGCGAACAGATTATGAGATCAATAGTAGATATAAAAGGAATTGAAGTCAACGGTCACAACATAAATAATTTGAGATATGCAGATGACACAGTCTTAATAGCAGAGACAGAGAACGAACTACAAGAAATGATAGTCGTAAGAAAGAAAGCAACAAGAAAGGTCTCAGTCTGAATAGTAAGAAACAAAAGTAACGGTCATATCAAAGAAACAATCATCACCATCATGCAGCATAACAATAAACAGGACAAATCTGAAACAAGTGCAACGTTTCAAATACTTGGGCACAATAATAACATCAGGTGGAAGATGTACCACAGAAATAAAAAAGCAAAATAGCTCAGGCCAAAATAGCATTTCAGAAAATGAAAAATATCTTATGCAACAAATTTATGTCAATAGAAATGAGAAAGAGAGTTCATCGGTGCTATACAGAACAAATTCTGACCTATGGAAGCGAATCATGGATAGTAGACAAACAAATGAAAAGAAGATTAGAGGCCACAGAGATGGGATTTCTCAGAAGAATTCTGTTTCGTTGGGGTATTTTACCTTCTTCTGTCTCGTAGAATCATTCTTCCTTCTCCGACTGTCTCGTTGGTGCATCCTTTCTACTACACTCTCCTAACAACGGCTTTCTTTTTTCTGTCTGGTGGGTATTCGTATTTTTTTCTCGTTGAAGACCTTTACCACTGTCATATAAGACTTTCTCCACTGGATAGACCTTTACCACTGTCATATAAGACTTTCTCCACTGGATAGACCTTTACCACTGTCATATAAGACTTTCTCCACTGGATAGACCTTTACCACTGTCATATAAGACTTTCTCCACTGGATAGACCTTTACCACTGTCATATAAGACTTTCTCCACTGGATAGACCTTTACCACTGTCATATAAGACTTTCTCCACTGGATAGACCTTTACCACTGTCATATAAGACTTTCTCCACTGGATAGACCTTTACCACTGTCATATAAGACTTTCTCCACTGGATAGACCTTTACCACTGTCATATAAGACTTTCTCCACTGGATAGACCTTTACCACTGTCATATAAGACTTTCTCCACTGGATAGACCTTTGCCACTGTCATATAAGACTTTCTCCACTGGATAGACCTTTGCCACTGTCATATAAGACTTTCTCCACTGGATAGACCTTTGCCACTGTCATATAAGACTTTCTCCACTGGATAGACCTTTGCCACTGTCATATAAGACTTTCTCCACTGGATAGACCTTTACCACTGTCATATAAGACTTTCTCCACTGGATAGACCTTTGCCACTGTCATATAAGACTTTCTCCACTAGATAGACCTTTACCACTGTCATATAAGACTTTCTCCACTGGATAGACCTTTACCATTGTCACATAAGACTTTCTCAACTGGATATACATTTACCACTATCACATAAGACTTTCTCAACTGGATATACCTTTACCACTGTCACATAAGACTTTCTCAACTGGTATGACTTTTATCATTGTCAAGTCAGACTTTCCCCACGAGTATGACATTTACCACTGTCAGACTTTCTTGACTGATGTGACCTTTAACACAGTCGGACCTTCCCATTGGTATGACTATTACCACTATCAGACTTTCCTCACTGGTATGACCTTTACCACTGTCAGACTTTCCTCACTGGTATGACCTTTACCACTGTCAGATTTTTCTCATTGGTATGACCTTTACCACTGTCAGACTTTCCTCACTGATATGACCTTTACCATTGTCAGACTTTCTTCATTGGTATGACCTTCACCACTGTCAGACTTTCCTCACTAGTATGACCTTTACCACTGTTAGACTTTCCCACTGGTATGACCTTTACCATTGTCAGACTTTCCTCACTGATATGACCTTTACCATTGTCAGACTTTCCTCATTGGTATGACTTTCACCACTGTCAGACTTTCCTCACTAGTATGACCTTTACCACTGTTAGACTTTCCCACTGGTATGACCTTCACCACTGTCAGACTTTCCCACTGGTATGACCTTCACCACTGTCAGACTTTCCCACTGGTATGACCTTCACCACTGTCAGACTTTCCCACTGGTATGACCTTCACCACTGTCAGACTTTCCCCACTAGTACTACTGTTAACACTGACAAATATTTATCTATTATCATCTTTAAGCTATTACAGTTTCCCCATGGCGTGACCGTATTATTATCCATCTTTCTCCCTAGTGTGACTTCTACCATTGTCGAACATTCTCCACGTATGATCTCCATTATTGTCGAGCTGTGCCCCCCCCCCCCCTTGTATGATGTTTATCAATGTAAGCTTTCCCTTCTAGTATGACACATAATATAGATCACATTTTGTTAATCATCATCATCATGTGCCATACAGGTTGGCGTAGGCGATCATGTACTTCCACAATCTTCTATCTACAGTGCATCTTATCAGTTCTGTTGTTGACTGATTTCCATGCCGTGCCACTAAGCTATCTAGTATTTTCTCTCTTTGTCGTCCGCGATATCTCTTTCCTTGTATTTTACCAGCTGTAACCAAGTATTCCAACTTTCCTCTTCTCATGATGTGCCCGACAAATGTTGATTGTTTTTTTTTTCTGATATTTTTTAGGAGCTCCCTTTTTGTGTTGGCCTCTTTGAGAACTTCCTCATTGGTCTTTTTAGCTGTCCAGGGAACTTTCAACATTCTTCTGAGAAATCCCATTCATCGCTGTTGCCTCTAATCATCTTTTCATTTGTTTGTCTACTGTCCATGATTCGCGCCCACAGGTTAAGATTGGTTCTATATAGCCCCGATGAACTCTCTTTCCCACTTCTATTGACATAGATATTTTTTGCATAAGATATTTTCCATTTTCTGAAATGCCATTTTGGCCTCAGCTATTCTGCTTTTTATTTCTGTGGTGCATCTCCCATCTGATGTTGTTAATTGCGCCCAAGTATTTGAAACGTTGCACTTATTTCAGATCTGCCCTGTTTATGTTTATGCTGCATGATGGTGATGATTGTTTCTTTGATATGACCATTACTTTTGTTTTCTTACTGTTTAGACTGAGACCTTATTTGTTGCTTTCTTTTTCCTATTATGTCTATTATTTCTTGTAGTTCATTCTCTGTCTCTGCTTTTAAGACTGTGTCATCCGCATATCGTAAATTATTTAATTTGTGACCGTTGACTTCAATTCCTTTTTGTCTACTATTGATCTCATAATATGTTCGTTGTAAAGTGAAAAAAAATCCGACGACAGAACACAGCTTTGTCTGCCTTATTGTATTTTTTTTTTAATAGCACATTTTAAATATCTAATGTACAAATCCTTAGAGTATTTCTAGTTTCATTTCCAGCTTTTAGAGAACATAAAACACTCTAACTTGAGAACCCTTGTCTGCTACGTGTTATTTGTTGAACTGCCAATATGCATTTAGCAGCAGACTCAAATGGATCCACTCTAAGAACATCCAATCGAAAACATAGCCAAACGTAATAAAAAAAAAAAAAGTGAAGGCCATCAAAATGTCGGTTTGAAACATTTACTTGGTAAACAAGGCAGCTTATTTACTAAACCTGCGTACTCCAAGTCCATTTTAGTATAAAATGTTATTTCCACAAATGAAAAAAAATCTGGTAAAACTCAATATCTTCATCTTAACGTGTCGTGGTAGACCACTACGTGCGAAGTTCTGCTTATTCATTGAGATGTTCAATAGCTATTGTTGGCTGTTTTCAGTGTAATTGCTTTCAAATTGTTAAATGACTTTCACATTTTTTACGAACGTTTCTATAATTATGAAACAATTTAGACGTTTTTATTTTTAAACATTTTATAATTTACTTTAATACTTTGATCGAAAGCGCGTTTTAAAAATCTTTTGAGCAGTACATTTCACTCGTAACAAGCAGCCCTCGCTTCGTTCTCGTCACCTCCTCCATTACTTTCGACGAAACGTCCCATCGTTTCTCTCCATAATTTTGGCAGCCAATTATTGTTGTCCTTATTTTTAATGGCTCTGCCGATTATTTTCTTGCACAAAATGTATCTTGTGTACTTTATAAAACTATATGTATTATCTGTTTTCATACATCATTTAATAATAAATGGTATATTTATGCAATCTCTGTGTTGTCAATTATAACCGCTGGCATTATCTTAAGAGAAAGTAAGAAAAATCACACAGTGAGAGGTGAGATAGCTCGAGAAGTATTACAGTGAGATGTGAGATAGCTCCAGAAGTATTACAGTGTTAGGTGAGATAGCTCGAGAAGTATTACAGTGAGAGGTGACATAGCTCGAGAAGTATTACAATGAGAGGTGAGATAGCTCGAGAAGTATTACAGTGAGAGGTGAGATAGCTCGAGAAGTATTACAGTGAGAGGTGAGATAGCTCGAGAAGTACTACAGTGAGAGGTGAGATAGCTCGAGAAGTATTACAGTGAGAGGTGAGATAGCTCGAGAAGTATTACAGTGAGAGGTGAGATAGCTCGAGAAGTATTACAGTGAGAGGTGAGATAGCTCGAGAAGTATTACAGTGAGAGGTGAGATAGCTTGAGAAGTATTACAGTGAGAGGTGAGATAGCTTGAGAAGTATTACAGTGAGAATAACAGAATGGTTAAGAGAAAACGTGGGGTGTACAAATATTAGAACCACGCCTTTATATAGAAAGATAGGTAGACAGACAGATAGACAGATAGACAGATAGACAGGCAGGCAGGCAGGCAGGCAGGCAGGCAGGCAGATAGATAGATAGATAGATAGATAGATAGATAGATAGATAGATAGATAGATAGATAGATAGATAGATAGATAGATAGATAGATAGATAGATAGGTAGGTAGGTAGGTAGGTAGGTAGGTAGGTAGGTAGGTAGGTAGGTAGGTAGGTAGGTAGGTAGGTAGGTAGGTAGGTAGGTAGGTAGGTAGGTAGGTAGGTAGGTAGGTAGGTAGGTAGATAGATAGATAGATAGATAGATAGATAGATAGATAGATAGATAGATAGATAGATAGATAGATAGATAGATAGATAGATAGATAGATAGATAGATAGATAGATAGATAGATAGATAGATAGATAGATAGATAGATAGATAGATAGATAGATAGATAGATAGATAGGCAAAAAAAAAAAACAGACAGACGAGCGGACGGACTATCGGAGTCCGGACGGACGGGCAGTCAGATAGACAGGTAGGTAGCTAGGTAGGAAGGTGTAACACAATACAAGCACGGCATTGTAATTTAAATGACGGAGATAACGCATCTTCCTGACAGCAGGACAGGGATGTGAATTGTGCAGAACAACGCAAAACTACTAAGAAGGAAATCAATTCATTGAAAACAAAAAGTTACAAAACGTTCCTTACCTTGGAAAATAAAATACAGTAAAATAAATTCAACTGAATTAAACAAAAGAATAGGTATGGCAAAAAGTAATTTTAATGCCATGAAAAATATACTAACATCAAAACAAATAACACCAGGGCTGAAACTAAGAATAGCAAAATGTTACATCTTCCCAATATTCATGTATGGTGCAGAAACATGGACATTAGATAAGAAAACAGAACAGAAAATTGAAGCCTTTGAAATGTGGATTTATAGAAGAATAGGTAGAATTGGATGGAAGGAAAAGAAAACAAACGATGAAGTTTTAAAACAACTAAAAATGAAAAGAGAACTACTAAACACAATTGGAACAAGACAAATAAAATTTTTGGGGCATGTTAAAAGACACATCAGCCTAATAAAAGTAATATTGGAAGGGAAAATACAAGGTAAAAGAGGCAGAGGCAGGCCAAGACTAACATGGACGAGTAACATCAAAAGATGGACAAGTCAGCCTATGACAACCTGCACCATCAAAGCAAGAGACAGAGCAGAATGGCGCTCCACGGTAACCAACCTTCGATGCGGAGACGGCACTCGATGATGATGATGAAAAAATAGTAAAAAGATAAGTAAAAAAAGATATAAAAATTGTAAAAAATAATTTAAAGACCTAAACATTAGAAAGAACTGAATTTATAAATACCATTTTAAAGAGGAGGGATCCGCGATAGCTCACTGGTTAGTACTGGACTACACAGAACAAGAGGTCGGGTTTGATCCTGATCGGTGGCTTCCGGGTTCATCCAGCTGTAAACGGGTACCTGATTTGTTTCTGGGAAAATAAAGGGGCATGATAATACCGACCACATTACCACAAAAACTATGTGCCGATGGTGTATAAAAGGTATGGTCACTAACACCATATTCCCTATACGCCACTTGACGTCACTGAAGCTCTTTACTTCTATCATCATCATCATCATCATGTACCCTGCCAGTTGGCTAGGCGATCAAGTCCCTCCACAATCTTCTATCTACAGTGCATCGTATCAGTTCTGTTGTTCACTATTTTCCATGCCATGACACCAAGCTATCCAGTATTTTCTCTCTTTGTCGCCGCGATCTCTCTTTACTTCTATAGAGGAAATTAAAAGACTATTTCCTCTTCAAACGACATAGCCGCTTTGAAATGTTATAATGGGAAGTTTGGCTCAAGGATGGCGAGACAGCAGACCATAAAGAAGGTGATTTCAAAACATTAAAGAGAACTTGAAATGATGACAACAGAAGAAGTGAGCAAAGAAAGTAGGCTAGAAACGGAAGCTCTTTCAGACGGACTGTGGTGAAGACAACGTTCTGTGAGAGATGATGATGATGATGATGATGCTGATGATAATGATGATGATGATGATGATGATGCTAATGATAATAATGATGATGATGATGATGATGCTGATGATAATGATGATGATGATGCTAATGATAATAATGATAATGATGATGATGATGCTAATGATAATGATGATGATGATGATGCTAATGATAATAATGACGATGATGATGATGATGATGATGACGATGACGATGATGATGATGATGATGATGATGACGATGACGATGATGATGATGATGATGATGATGACGATGATTATGACGATGACGATGACGATGATGATGATGATGATGATGACGATGATGATGATGACGATGACGATGATGATGATGATGACGATGATGATGATGATGATGATGATGATGATGATGATGACGATGATGATGATGATGATGACGATGATGATGATGACGATGACGACGATGATGATTATGATGACGATGATGATGATGACGATGATGATGATGATGATGATGATGACGATGCTGATTATGATGACGATGATGATGATGACGATGATGATGATGATGACGATGATGATGATGACGATGATGATGATGATGACGATGATTATTATGATGACGATGATGATGATGACGATGATGATGATGACGATGATGATGATGACGATGACGATGATGATGATGATGACGATGACGATGATGACGATGATGATGATGATAATGACGATGATGATGATGATGATGATGATGACGATGCTGATGACGATGATGATGATGATGCTGAGGATGATGATGATGATGCTGATGAGGATGCTGATGATGATGATGATAATAATGATGATGATATATGATATGATATGTGAAGTGATTCGGCCTATTAAGTGGATAAATAAAGGTCGCTCTAGGTAAATGTTAAGTCCTCTACCTCGCAATCAGAAAGGTGTTAATTTCCGTCCACATTTTAAACCAATCGGGTTCTTCCTGTGAGGCCGGGTTTCAAAGATTGATGAAATCGAGTACATAGACTCTTCGGAAGCGGAAGCTAAAGAAGAAGCCCCGTCTTCAGGTTAAACAAGAAACAAGATCATGGCATTGAAAATTGGCATCGCTTAACTAGTTCAATGGAAGTCAAAGTTCGAGCAGTAGTTACCATGTTCATGTAGAGTAAGTTAATGTAATACGATGGATATGTATATGAAAGTATAGGCTGTTCTTTTGGTTCTTTGGTTATGGAAGGCCCCGGTATCACTGCAAAACGAATTAAAATCCATAATTGATCAAGCGCCCGTGCCTGTGGAATCATCCGAATTACTAGCTCATCTCCCAAACAAAGAAAGGTAGCTGTAGTCCCCATCATAGCAGTCTCAGCACAGTATAGACTGTATCACTACCCACTTTACTCTCTTCAGAATGGAAGGTTTTTATCAATCCAGCTTTTAGAGATTTGAGAGACAAAACTTTTCATGGTTTTAAATATCAATCTACGTGTTTATATTTATCTAACACTTAATATATGATATCTGGATTTTAAGATAACTAAACATGGAATTATATTTCACCAATGTTAAGTAGCCTTATTATATGGCTGTGAAACATGGAGAACCACAAAAAAAAAAAAACAATCATGATGATACAGACTTTCATTAATGGATGCTTACGCAGAATAAAAGTATGGAAATGGCAGGACAAAATCACTAACATAGAATTATGGAAATGTTCCAGTCAAATACCAGTGGATAAAGAGATGCAGCGAAGGCGATGGCGCTGGATAGGACACACACTGCAGAAGCATACGAGAACACAGCAGACGAGTAGAGTATTACACAACAGGCCTATTTTTGAAATCCCCAAGGGAAAAGACAAAGAGGAAAACCAAGAAATTCTTGGAGAAGACAGACAGAAGCAAAGATGAAGATGATGGGGAAGACATGGAATGATCTTAAAAGAATGGCAAGAAACAGAACGACTTGGAAAGTGTTTGCTGAAGACCTATGCTCCACAGGGAGCTGAAAGGTAGAAGAAGAAGTAGAATACCAAGATGATACAAGACCTATAAAAAGATTATGGTTTGATGACGGTTTACACTAATCAAATTGAGAGTGACGCACTGTGCGGCTAAACGTACATGACTGAAAATGGCATGACGCTTGGTGCGTCGAAACGTGCGGAAAGAGTTAAAACAAATTCTGTCCTTTGTATAATATAAAATTAAGACAAATAACACCAGGGCTAAAACTAAGAATAGCAAAATGTTATATCATCTCAACATTCCTATACTGTGCAAAAATATGGGCATTAGACAAGAAAACAGAGCAGAAAAGTGAAGGCTTGAAAATATAGATTGATAGAAGAATAGAAGAATAATATGAAAAGAAGAAAACAAACAAAGAAGTTCTAAAAGAATTATTAATTAAAAGAGAACGACTAAATACAATTTTAACAAATAAAATTGTGGGGCATGTTAAAAGACACAGCAGCCAGCTAAAAGTATTATTGGAAGGGAAAATACAAGGTAAAAGAGGCAGAGGCAGAGCAAGACTAACATGAACGAGTAACATCAAAAGATGGACAAATCAAGTTATGACAACTTGCACCATGAAAGCAAGTGGCTGACCAAGATTAACATGGACGAGTAACATCAAAAGATGGACAATTCAAGCTATGACAACTTGCACCATCAAATCAAGTGGCAGACCAAGACAAACATGGACGAGTAACATCAAAGGATGGACAAGTCAGCCCATGAAAACCTGCACTAATAAAGCAAGAGACAGGGTTGAATGGCGCTCCATGATAACCAAACTTCGATGTGGAGACTGCACTCAATGATGACACTAGTTAATCAGCTTCCTGAAATTACACTTCAGAGTCATTACATGAGTGTGTGAAATATTTGTATGTACAGGTATTGCAGACTAAGCGTCTGTAGGGGACTGTAGCACAATGACTGTGGTAGGGGTTAGTACGGGCAGTTTCTATCAAGCATATTTTTCGAGTTCTTGTCACATTTAAAAGGAAAATAGACTTTAGACCGGAATTGCTGTACTGCAGGCCGGACTTTCTCGTATCTGCGCAGCCCCTGTTCGAGCAACCCAAGAAGTGTCCATCCCGATCGTTCATTCTGTTCCGTTGAACGCGCTGCGTTCTATGAAAAGGGTGCGTCTTTACGTTCAATTTACTGTTGAACGCTCCGCACTCTTTACAAGTGGCACACATCTCATAATGAGCACTTCCGGGTTGCAGCAACGGCCGTCACGAGCAGCATAATCTCCATTCGCCCACGTCAAATCCGCTTGGACGTCATATTCAGTGAGGGTACCACAAAAATAATCGCTGTCTCAACAAATGAAGTCAGGCCTTCACTTCGGTGTGGCACTCGATCCAACCGCAGTCCAGCTGGTGGCAAAAGTTAAGTCCGAAACAGACAGTTCACTCAGAGCAAAGCCGGAACCTGGTATTTTCCACTAAACTCAACGGCCAATCGCCTGTAGCACTATCTGAGCTCGCGGTGGCCAAAACGATGTTGATTTTGTGGTCAGATGAATGCAACCGGACTGAGGCTGTCTCCACAAATGAAAATTCAAACCAGAAAGATTCATTTTAAACCACAATGCAACAGAAATACCACTAGTTTTTAACCCGACTCGACTAAGCGACCATCTTGGCCTGGTGCACCAATCAGAAGTTCAGGAAAATGGGGGAATCAAGGAAAGAAGACGAATGGCAGGGTCAAAATAAAGAATAAACAAATGACAGTTATAGATTACAAAAGCATGATATTTGTAATGGCGGTTGATGTGGACCAGTTAAATTTTAACAATGTAGGTGCTGTCTATCTTTCGTTCACCTGATGTATTGTCTATATCTGAAGTATTGTCTATATCTGATGTATTGTCTATATCTGAAGTATTGACTATATCTGAAGTATTGTCTATATCTGAAGTATTGTCTATATCTGAAGTATTGTCTATATCTGAAGTATTGACTATATCTGATGTATTGTCTATATCTGAAGTATTGTCTATATCTGAAGTATTGTCTATATCTGATGTATTGTCTATATCTGAAGTATTGTCTATATATGAAGTATTGTCTATATCTGAAGTATTGTCTATATCTGAAGTATTGTCTATAATTCAAGCATTGACTATATCTGAAGTATTGTCTATATCTGAAGTATTGTCTATATCTGCAATGTCGTTTCCTGTATAAATTTTACTGTTTTTTGTAATTCTTGCAGTGGCCCATATAGTTTTGTCTGTAGTGTTGTATCTATGGACCTATGGATTTTCCTCAGTCTACTATATTCAGTGCAGCCTTGAGGTATGTGTTCAGCAGTCTGGGGCGTCTGTCCACATGTACAAGTAGTTGAGGTTCCGATCTTGAATTTTGTATACATTCGACTATGGAGTCGATTGCGTCCTGTTCTGATGCGTCTAATGATAACTTGTTCATATCTATTCATATTATGAAAGGCATCCTGATTTGGGGCTTGTGGTCATCTGATTGATTTGATTATCTGTTTTTTATGATGGTATGAAACCGGTGCATCTGGTTGTGAGCCTGTTGTACCTTCCTTTGCCAACTGATCAGGGGAGCAGAAGCGCTCCTGCGGTCGCAATAGCAGGGTCGGCGCACCATCAGCTGACCAAGACCTAGCAGTTCTACCTACTCGTGGTGTAACAGAGTAAGCTAAGGAAGCATAGAGATAGCAGGTAATTTAGTCGTTACCGCTCCTTGAATAGACGATGGCAGTATCATATAGTGGCGACCAGCAGATTTTAACTATGGTAATTTTCCAGGAATAACAGTTATTCAGAGTGAGGAAGGAGAGAGGTAGAATAGAGGACGACACGATGAGAGTTAAGAGCCATGGAATTTTCCATGCAACAGAAGATAGCGCAGTGTCTGCAGGGGTAGGGGTAGGACACCCACCAAACTAAGTTAGATGTCCATGCCAGGTTCACAAGAGCAAAGTTGTTGGAAAGGACCAGGTATGACTAGTAACATGCAACGACCTCGTGGTGTTATTGTCAGATCTCCACGAGTGTCCATCATGTTCACAACAACTAGTGGTTGTTATTGTGATGAGCATGCGTTGATCCCATGACTTTGGCCTGGCTGATAAATAAGTGGTCATCCAACTTCCAGGAGAGGTCATTGTCATGAGGTAACATTATGTCACCAAGTAGGCGAAAAATAGGATGCTTTGTCCAGATTTGGGAAAGTCCAGGTGTGAGTCACAGATAGTGGACACTGGACACGTAAATGTAGATTGGCCAACACTTGTGATCAGTCGCAGGGGCACTCGGCAGAGCAGCTGATTGGCTGCTGAGCCTCAGGAAGAAGGGAGCTGTTTGAGTATTTAAGGTTTTGCACAACAGTTTAACAAACACAGAATTCGGAAGACCAGAAGAGCAGTTAAGATGTAGGCTCGTTCAGTGAGTACGGCTTCGGCCGACTGCTGAAAGCAGTTAGCAATTAGTTCAGAGAAAGATAGTCCAAGATGAAGTAGTAGATAGTTCCGTCAGTCCAGGATGAGTTAGGACAAAAGTCAGATTAGAAGTTTAGAAACAGTTAGAGTCAGAACAGTGAGAAAGTTAAGAGTAGGAGTCTTGAGTTAGCCAAGTCAGTTAAGAATCAACAAGTTATAATTATAGGTGTGAAGTAGCTTTGAAAGACAGTGAAGATTAATTCAAGTTGTGTGTGTTCATAAATTCTCACAAGTGTAAGTAGACCATGCTGAATAAATTGTATGATTAGGATGCTGGAATATCTTCATAACTACACGGCGACTTGCCTCAGAAGAATTCCTAAATTAATGAACATTAATTTAATAATTGCATCCAGACTATAGATCATGTGTGCCAGCAGAAAATCCAATAAATGTGATTATCATTATATATTAAAGAAAACG
>JAVIAB010000088.1:62477821-62615321 GCA_032433765.1 Megaustenia siamemsis
TATCTAGTACAAATGTTGAACGAAAGTCGCAAAAATCATGGTTTACCGTAAACTACGTACAGTGCATCCATACCCACTTAACGTGTTGCCCTGAAGAAGATTAGAGTGGAGGCGGTGGTGGACGAGATGTGTACTTCGAAATGAGTAGAAAACGTTGTAGGTTTGACTGGAGGAGAGTGTCTTAGTAGAGTCTTTATGAAAACGTGTACCTGACTGACACAGTTATCATCATTCTGATAGAGACCACAGAGTAATTGCTTGATTGCTTGCGTTTGCCCGATGACTAAAGGATTGTACCTCTTCATCATCCGCCCTTAAAAAGACTCTAAGTGGGCGGTGTGCGTTGTGTTGTGGATTACAGTATAACTGTGATATTTTCGCCTTTCGGCCCAGCACATCCGACTTCAGCATGACATTTTTAAGTACCGGATTGTCTTCCCTCTTCGATCCCTACTCGCTTGGCCAGACTAGACAGGTTAATCTGTTACTAGAGGCACCACGGAGAGGTGGAGCAGTGTCTGGGTGGTTCTGGTTCACCGATCCTGGTGCAAGCCATCAGCTGTGGGTCGCTGTCAACTTCCAGCTCTGGTGCTGTGAGACGTGCCTTTACCTAAGACTGAGCAATTGATAGAAGATAAGGAGTAATGATAATGACAATTCTCATAATGGTGACGGAAATAGAATAAACCTGGAGGATGTAGCAAAGGGAGAGAAGTTGGTTTCTGACATTTTTGCGTGCAGAAAGGTAGTATATTTGGCGTTCGTCGGCTTTCCCTTCGGACAAAGTCCCTAGAGACTAGGAACTGAATACTGCGTGTTAATCCAGTTTTTTGCCTGGCAAAGCGGTGCACAAGGGTTCCCTCGCCGCACATGCAGATAATGCCGTCTTCGGAGGTACTAATATTTTGTCCGTCGATGAGTAATTAACGTTTCAAGCCGAGCCTCGCTGTTGATACCAGGGGCGGTTGTCGACGAGAGGAATCACAAATAAAAATCCCAACTAGTGCAGCCAAGATTTGAACCCACAACCTCTCTGTCTAGAGATCGGCGTCTTGTCACGTCACCGAACAGTGCCAATGAAAGGTGGTATAAAGGGAAACAATCATTTCACAGATGGTGATGAAAAATGTAAACAAAAAACAGGGGAAGTAATTTTGAATGACAGTGAGGGAAAGCCACTCCGATATCAATAATTAGGTAAATCACCAAAGATGAACGTGATTGAAAGATAATATGTGCTATCAATATCACCACACACGTTTGTTATACAAGATTGCTAAATATTCGACCTTTTAGAAACGAAAAAATATTTAATTCATCATCATCATTATGTGCCGTACCGGTTGGCGTTGGCGATCATGTCCTTCCACAACTTATATCCACAGCTCATCGTATGAGTTCTGTTGGTGACTGTTTTCCATGCCATGACAACAAGCTATCCAGTATTTTCTCTCTTTGTCGTCCGCGATCTCTCTTTCCTTTTATTTTGCCAGTTGTAACCAAGTATTCAAACTGTCCTCTTCTCATGATGTGCCCAAAAAATGTTGATTGCTTCTTTCTTATGTCTTTTTTTTAAGAGCTGCCTTTTTGTGTTGGCCTCTTTGAGAACTTTCTCATTGGTCTTTTTAGCTGTCCAGGGAACTTTCAAC
Source organism: Megaustenia siamemsis (assembly GCA_032433765.1). Lineage (NCBI taxonomy): Eukaryota > Metazoa > Mollusca > Gastropoda > Stylommatophora > Ariophantidae > Megaustenia > Megaustenia siamemsis. The sequence goes on from JAVIAB010000088.1 coordinate 62,479,471, forward strand.
ATTCTATATTTAATTACCAACCTACATTTTGTAGACTGATTACTTCCCCTGACAGATTTTTGGCATAACAGAGTTGTCCTTCAGATGCAGAGAAAGTCTACATTTTTTTTAACATCTAAAATAAGAGACACACGTCCAATTATCATCTCATTGATTTCTTTTACGGCTGCAATTATCGTAATCAGAACGTAGGGACGGAAAGAGACTGGAGGTCAGAGCAGTGCTGAAATATATGGGTGCTTGCAGGCCTTTCTTGAGAGGATTCTTTATCAAAGAAAGAAATTGGATAAGGCTGGCGTCAGGTCGTCATACATTATCAGGTCGCATGTCCTTTGTAGAACGTTGCTTTCACCACAGCCTGTGTTTAGCCAGATCTCCCATAGAACGTTCCATACACCACATCCTGTCTGAAACCATCTGTCTTTAGCCAGATCTCTCATAGAACGTTCCATTCACCACATCCTGTCTGAAAAAATCTGTCTTTAGCCAGATCTCTCATAGAACGTTCCATTCACCACATCCTGTCTGAAACAATCTGTCTTTAGCCAGATCTCCCATAGAACGGTCCATTAACCACATCCTGTCTGAAACAATCTGTCTTTAGCCAGATCTCCCATAGAACGTTGCATTAACCAATCCTGTCTAAAACAATCTCTGTCTTTAGCCAGATCTCCCATAGAACATTGCATTCACCACAGCCTGTCTGAAACAATCTCTGTCATTTGCCAGATCTCCCATAGAACATTGCATTCACCACATCCTGTCTGAAACAATCTCTGTCATTTGCCAGATCTCCCATAGAACATTGCATTCACCACAGCCTGTCTGAAACAATCTCTGTCACTTGCCAGATCTCCCATAGAACGTTGCATTCACCACAGCCTGTCTGAAACAATCTCTGTCACTTGCCAGATCTCCCACTGAAACAATCTCTGTCATTTGCCAGATCTCCCACTGAAACAATCTCTGTCACTTGCCAGATCTCCCACTGAAACAATCTCTGTCACTTGCCAGATCTCCCACTGAAACAATCTCTGTCACTTGCCAGATCTCCCATAGAACATTGGATTCACCACAGCCTGTCTGAAACAATCTGTCTTTAGCCAGATCTCCCATAGAACGTTGCATTCACCACAGCCTGTCTAAAACAATCTCTGTCACTTGCCAGATCTCCCACTGAAACAATCTCTGTCACTTGCCAGATCTCCCACTGAAACAATCTCTGTCACTTGCCAGATCTCCCACTGAAACAATCTCTGTCACTTGCCAGATCTCCCACTGAAACAATCTCTGTCACTTGCCAGATCTCCCACTGAAACAATCTCTGTCACTTGCCAGATCTCCCACTGAAACAATCTCTCTCACTTGCCAGATCTCCCACTGAAACAATCTCTGTCACTTGCCAGATCTCCCACTGAAACAATCTCTGTCACTTGCCAGATCTCCCACTGAAACAATCTCTGTCACTTGCCAGATCTCCCACTGAAACAATCTCTGTCATTTGCCAGATCTCCCACTGAAACAATCTCTGTCACTTGCCAGATCTCCCATTGAAACAATCTCTGTCACTTGCCAGATCTCCCACTGAAACAATCTCTGTCACTTGCCAGATCTCCCACTGAAACAATCTCTGTCACTTGCCAGATCTCCCACTGAAACAATCTCTGTCACTTGCCAGATCTCCCACTGAAACAATCTCTGTCACTTGCCAGATCTCCCACTGAAACAATCTCTGTCACTTGCCAGATCTCCCACTGAAACAATCTCTGTCACTTGCCAGATCTCCCACTGAAACAATCTCTGTCACTTGCCAGATCTCCCACTGAAACAATCTCTGTCACTTGCCAGATCTCCCACTGAAACAATCTCTGTCACTTGCCAGATCTCCCACTGAAACAATCTCTGTCACTAGCCAGATCTCCCACTGAAACTTTTAACATTCTTCTGAGAATTCTGTGGCATCTTATCGTCCCATTCATGTGTTTGTCTTCTGTCCATGATTCTCTTCAATAGGTCAGAACTGGCTCTATATGGCACCAATGACCACTCTTTTTCACTTATATTAACAAAGAAATATTCTTAAGGCGTTTTTGATTTTCTGAAATACTTAATATTAGATACTCAAATTGAGTGAGAAATTAAACCCTTTGGGGGGAAGACTGCCCATATACCAAGAAGAATGGAGATCAAGGAAAGGAAATGGAGATAGATTAGCCACAAATTTCGCAGATCGCAAATTAATTTTTAGAGACAGTGATGTGAGATCCATAAGGAACTAGGAAGGGTGGAAGGCCCAAACAGACCTGGAGAAGAAACGTCAAGACAGAAGCAATGGTTGAAGAATGGGCATGGGCTTAGTTGGAGAAGCAGGCATAGAAGGCAAGACGCCGGCCTTGAGACAGAGAGGTTGTGAGTTCAAATCCTAGCTGAACTAGTTGGGACTTTTATTTATGATTTCTCTCTGCGGTAACCACACCTGGTCTCAGCAAGGAGAAACGGCTTGAAACGTCAATTACTCATCGGCGAAAAAAATATGAGTATCTCCGAAGACGGAGTTATCTGCCTATGTGGCGAGGGACCCCTGTGCACACGGCTGCCAGGGAAAAGTGGATTAACACACAAAATTTAATTCCTAGTCTCTAGGGACTTCGCCAGAGGTGAAAGCTGGTGAACGCAAAATAAATAAATAAATAAAAATAACTGGTGTGCTTGATATCCTTTCCTCCACAAGTACTCAGCTGCACTTTCCTCCACAAGTACTCAGCTGCACTTTCCTCCACAAGTACTCAGCTGCACTTTCCTCAACTGCAAGGTGCAAGATAACGTTTCTGATAAAAAAATAACAATGAACTGTAATTTGCTAAGAAGAGGTAAAAATAAAGGTAAAGGTTAGAGATTTCAACCGGCGTCTTAGCCCGCGGGTTTTTTTTTTTTTACCCATTTGTACAGCCGCCTATCCAGAAGTGTTCGGAGACTCCTATCTAGTGTCACTTCAAGCATTGTAACTCACGAGCGAGACGTCATTCCTCACCTTCCCAGAGAGTATGAACCCCGGTACCCATTTCTGCCAGAGGCTGGTCGACCGCAAAATTTTAACCACAGATTTAAATGAATGAAAAATAGCAAAATTAAATTAAGCTGTTAAAAGTTGTAAGTGTAAAAATGAGCATGGCCAAACATAAGTGCCTTCAAGAATTCGCGTTTTTTTTTAGGTTTCGCCTCATGCATCCATTAGGACCCCATACAACTTCTGAAAACCATAAGTAACTACCCATAGTCACAGCAAAGGATGTATTTCTTGTTTCCGCTAATTATTTTAGATTTTCTCATTAAACAGATTAGATACCATTTCTCTCTCCTTAATATCGACATGAAGATTTCATTACCAGTTTCGTTACTTGAACGCTTCAATAACATCCGATATTGTTTGAAAATTACCATGATTTTTCTTTAATTATACTGGGATTGTTTTTGCATACTCTGAAGAACCCATTAGTTATGGTCCGATGAAAACGACTGCTAAATCGCATGCCTGCCGTTACGAACAATTAAGTTACAAATGTGAAAATTCGATAATAATAATAATAGAAATAATAAAATAAAGAAATACGTCAAGAATTATAATACAGCGAACAGGTATTCAAAGATGTAAAAGCATTTGATATTTTTCTTCTCTTTAAAAACTATTGAATGAAAATCGTTCTATCTATCTATCTGTCTGTCTGTCTGTCTGTCTGTCTGTCTGTCTGTCCGTCCGTCCGTCCGTCCGTCCGTCCGTCCGTCCGTCCGTCCGTCCGTCCGTCTGTCTGTCTGTCTGTCTGTCTGTCTGTCTGTCTGTCTGTCTGTCTATCTTTCTATCTGTCTATCTATCTATCTATCTATCTATCTATCTATCTATCTATCTATCTATCTATCTATCTATCTATCTATCTATCTATCTATCTATCTATCTATCTATCTATCTATCTATCTATCTATCTATCTATCTATCTATCTATATATCTATCTATCTATCTATCTATCTATCTATCTATCTATCTATCTATCTATCTATCTATCTATCTATCTATCTATCTATCTATCTATCTATCTATCTATCTATCTATCTATCTATCTATCTATCTATCTATCTATCTATCTATCTATCTATCTATCTATCTATCTATCTATCTATCTATCTATCTATCTATCTATTTATCTATCGTCCTTTCGAGCCGAAGACGGCACATAGGGCAGAACCACAATCTCAAAAACAGAAACCTTGCATGCCAAAATGGCACATATTGCAGAGATCACTGCTGTAAAATATATGGCGCTGTTTCCATAACAATACTTTTTATAATGACAACTTTTCAAGCCATCGATCAAACTCCTTAGTCGCCTCTTACGACATGCATGGAAAGTCACAGTGTCACTATTCTTTACTGCCCTCATAATGAGGCCCCGGTAACACACAGGATATGTTGTACTCCTAGTTTGTGACAAACCTGCGATATCTACACCTTTAGGCCCGACATATCCGTCTTCGCCATGGGTTGATTTGCTCAACATTTTGTCCAGCAGTGGCCATTTTTTTGGGCCAACCCTTACTGACTTTTAACTGCCGGATGTTCTTTAACGTGCGCGTGAGCATACGTTCCTTTTTATTGCCGTTATCCGAGAGGGCTTAGATATCACATTTCAATATCCAGAGGCTAGAGGAGAGTGAAGTCACCTAGAAACCACGGATTCGAAACGGAAAATTTCCACCACTTGTGGTGGGATTCAAACCAAGGACTTTCTTGCAAAAGACCGACGTCTTACTTCTAGGCCATCCAGTCTTCCCCAAATCGTGACAGAATATCAGACTGAGCAGTCAGCCTAGCTGTATTGTGAACAGATACCCGATTGGCTGAATTAAATGGGGATTGGGGGCGGGGGGGGGGGGTTGAATATATTAACAACGAGGTAGGTGGATATATTCTACTAAGTTCAAGGCTAAATATTTCTTGGAATCATCACAACGATTTGCTGAAAATGAGGTTATCAGGTCTCTGCACAACAGATTATCTCTACAATTATTTATCATTTCTGTTGTTGATTTCCCACCAAAACTATTCCTTTAAACTAGATGGTAGTTTTTTGTTCTTTGTTTTTTCTGTTCCACTCACTTTTTTCATTTATCACAATATGATCCACCAGCTGCCTATTTTATAACTAAAAATGTTTATAATTATTTTACTTCTGACTTTGGTAATTAGCCGCATTTTTACTTTGGTCTCTTTTAACAAAAATCTCTATATACTTGTCCAAACCTACCTTGTCATCCCGTTTATAAATAAATACAAACTTCAAATATCATTAAGAACATATGTCTCTATACCAGCAAGACAGTCAGATTGAAACTACTTAGGGCATTTATCTTTCAATTGCAAGACTTTTTGATATTATGAAAAGTCCCTCAAACAACAAAGAAGATCACGGTTCATTCAAAGGTAAAGTACGAGACTTGAACCGGCGTCTTAGCACGCGAGTTTCCACCCATATGTGCTCGGCCGCCTATCCAGAAATGTTCGGCGACTTCTGGATAATGTAGCTTCAAGCATCGAAACTCAGATGCGAGGCGATATTCCTCACCTTCCCAGAGAAATACCCTGGTACCCATTTCTGCTAACGGCTGGGTGGACCGTGGGGATATTTTTCTTCCATCCACAAGTACAATTGACACTGGTTCCAGCGGGAATCGAACACGGGTTGTTCGAACGTCGGTTGCCCAGTCGAGTGGTTTTCCCAGCTAGGCTACCGAGGCCCCCGGTTAATTCAAAACAAACTGCTGAAAGAAAATCCTGGAGTTGTTTACTATATTGCTCTTTTCATGGAATCAATTTCACTCAAGCTAGGAATTCTCCATGTCCGCTCCACCCCCATCAAAACGCGCGAGTAAACTCTGTTGATAAGGTGGACTACCGTGCGGCACTAATCATCATCATATGCGACGATTCCAAACGACTTCCATCGAATAAAGAAATAGAGAGTGCACATTTGCTCCGTCACTCTAGTTTCCTCAATGGGTAATGAACGAAAGCCACATTAGACATATATCAGAGAGACATTAGAGAGACATATTAGAGAGACATATATCAGAGAGACATTAGAGAGACATATTAGAGAGACATATTAGAGAGACATATTAGAGAGACATATTAGAGAGACACATTGGAGAGACATTATACATATTAGAGAGACATATTAGAGAGACATATTAGAGAGTCATATCAGAGAGACATATTAGAGAGACATATTAGAGAGACACATTGGAAAGACATATTATACATGTTAGAGAGACATATCAGAGAGACATATTAGAAAGTAATATCAGAGATACATATTAGAGAGATATATTAGAGGGTTATATCATAGAGACATATAAGAGAGACATATCAGAGAGACATATTAGAGAGACATATTAGAGAGACATATTAGAGAGACACATTGGAGAGACATATTATACTTATTAGAGAGACATATTAGAGAGTCAAATCAGAGAGACATTAGAGAGACATATTAGAGAGACACATTGGAGAGACATATTAAACATGTTAGAGAGACATATTAAAATGTATAAACATTAAAAAGAACTCTTTGATAAAAACAGCTTGCAAAAGAAATTAAAATACCACGGCCAGGTCAACAATACACACATGGGACTAGAAAGAATAATAATGGAAGACACGGTTGCAGAAAAACGATACAGAAACAGACCTAGAAGAAGATTGTTTGAAGTCATTAAATAGCACTTGAACATGACAACAGAAGAAGTGGGAAATCTGTTTAACAACAAAAAATCTATCAGACTAGCTGTGATGAGTGCAACTTTTTGCAAAGGGCACGCAACTAGATGATGACGGGGGAAAAAAATATATATATATAGTTTTAATGCAAATGTATTATCCATTCTCACTGATGCATGTGAGCGTCTGTTAGCTGGAAAACAACATAAGAAATGGAAAATAAATTAGAATAATCTTATCACAAATGATTTAGAACGATACTTTTTATACAATGGAATTATTCAAAACCAGTGCAGAAATAAGAGAAATTGCAACCAGCTCTCTTATTATAATCAAGAAAGGAAAGAGGGTATATGTCGAATATTTGTTTATTTATTTATTTTTTTATTTATTTTTTTTTTTGCGTTTGCCAACTTCAGCTTTCATCTCTGGCAAAGTCCCTAGAGTCTAGAAACTTGAATTTTGCGTTTTAATACGTTTTTCCCTGGCAGCTGAGTGCACGGGGATCCCTTGCCACACAGGCAGATAACTATATATAATAATTATATTTGTACTTTATTTTCTATCTTTCCTTCCTCATTTCCCTCTCGGCGTCGAAGGGAGATAAGGTTCACGGTTTCTTGATTTTTTATTGGGCTCTTCATCTGTTATACCTGTCTTGAGTGTTTCTCATCATCATCACGTGCCTTACCGATTGGCGTAGGTGATCATGTCCATCCACAATCTTCTATCTGCAGTGCATCTATCAGTTCTGTTGTTGACTGTCTTCCATGCCATGACACCAAGCTATCCAGTATTTTCTCTCTTTGTCGTCCGCGATCTCTCTTTCGTTTTATTTTGCCAGTTGTAACTAAGTATTCCAACTTTCCTCTTTTCATGATGTGTCCGAAAAATGTTGATTGCTTCTTTCTGATGTTTTTTAAGAGCTGCCTTTTTGTGTTGGCCTCTTTGAGAACTTCCTCATTGGTCTTTTTAGCTGTCCCGGGAACTTTCAACATTCTTCTGAGAAATCCCATCTCTGTGGCCTCTAATCGTCTTTAATCGAGTGTTTCTAGTATCCATTTATTCACCTTTTTCTTGGTCGGCCTCTTGGTCCGGTGTTCTCGTACCATTTGTTGGTGACTTGTTGTATTAAAATTAGTTCTTTATGTCCTATCACATGCCCGACCAGGGAGCCGCGATAGCTCAGTGGTTAGTAAACTGGACCACAAAGGAAAAGGGGTAGGTTTCGATTCCAACCGACGACTTCCGGGTTCACCCAACCTTTAATGGGTAACGGAATTTTTGTGGGAAAGTAAAGCGGCACGGGCGTAATACCGACCACATTACCCCAAAAATCATGTGCCGAAGGTCTGTAAAATTTATGGTCACTAACACCATATTCCCTATAGGCCACTTGGCGTGACGGGGTACTTTACTTTTTACATGCCCGACCAACTTGATCTGTTGTCGTTTACTGTATTTAACAACTGGTTATGTTGCTAGTATTTTTTTTCATAACTTGTGTATTTTATTCTCTGCTATAATATTAGTGTGTTACTTCATTGTCATTTTTCTTTTATATTATCTTCAAAAGCAGGGTCGGGGGACTGATTGGTCTCGAGGCAAGACGCCGGCCTCGAGGCACAGATGTTGTCGGTTCAAATTTCGGCTGCACCGGTTGAGATTTTTATTTATGATTTCTCACTGCGGCAACCACCCCTGGTCTCAGCAGCGAGTCCCGGCTTGAAACGTCAATTACTCATCGACGGTAAAAATATGAGTACCTCCGAAGTCGGAGTTATATGCCTGTTCGGCGAGGGACCCCTGCGCACACCCCTGCCAGGGAAAAATGGATCAACACGCAAAATTCAGTTCGTAGTCTCTAGGGACTTCGTCAGAGGTAAAAGCAGGCGAACGATAAAAAAAGCACGATCATTAACCGGTGCTACGGGTATGTTGAAATATCTGAGAAAATTCACGAAAATGTCGAGACTGCTAAGGAGCCCAGATTGAAAACAAGAACAACGGACACTTATTATATTAAACGATACGACCAAGTCTGTGACAGTAGTAAGATGGCAAAGAGATTTTCACTTTCATTTTTTGGATGACAATTGCGGTCTATTACAACCTAGAAGGCTTAGTCTGAGGTTAAACGGGTCGTGTCCCGCCAAGAAGTAGACAAAACCACCCAGACAACAACAAAAACAACAGGCACTGTAATACAAAACGATACAAACAGTGCGATAAGAACAACGGGCACTGTGATACAAAACAATATAAACAGTCCAACAAGAACAACGGGCACTGTAATACAAAACGAAACAAACAGTCCTAGACGAACAACGGGCACTGTCCTACACGAACAACGGGCACTGTAATACAAAACGAAACAAACAGTCCTAGACGAACAACGGGCACTGTCCTACACGAACAACGGGCACTGTAAATGTCAACAACGGGCACTGTAAATGTCAACAACAGGCACTGTAAATGTCAACAACGGGCACTGTAAATGTCAACAACGGGCACTGTAAATGTCAACAACGGGCCCTGTAAATGTCAACAACGGGCACTGTAAATGTCAACAACAGGCACTGTAAATGTCAACAACAGGCACTGTAAATGTCAACAACAGGCACTGTAAATGTCAACAACGGGCCCTGTAAATGTCAACAACAGGAACTGTAAATGTCAACAACAGGCACTGTAAATGTCAAAAACGGGCCCTGTAAATGTCAACAACAGGCACTGTAAATGTCAACAACAGGCACTGTAAATGTCAACAACGGGCACTGTAAATGTCAACAACGGGCCCTGTAAATGTCAACAACGGGCCCTGTAAATGTCAACAACGGGCACTGTAAATGTCAACAACGGGCCCTGTAAATGTCAACAACGGGCACTGTAAATGTCAACAACGGGCACTGTAAATGTCAACAACGGGCCCTGTAAATGTCAACAACGGGCCCTGTAAATGTCAACAACGGGCACTGTAAATGTCAACAACGGGCACTGTAAATGTCAACAAAGGGCACTGTAAATGTCAACTACGGGCACTGTAAATGTCAACAACGGGCACTGTAAATGTCAAAAACGGGCACTGTAAATGTCAAAAACGGGCACTGTAAATGTCAACAACGGGCACTGTAAATGTCAACAACAGGCACTGTAAATGTCAACAACGGGCACTGTAAATGTCAACAACGGGCCCTGTAAATGTCAACAACGGGCCCTGTAAATGCCAACAACGGGCACTGTAAATGTCAACAACGGGCCCTGTAAATGTCAACAACGGGCACTGTAAATGTCAACAACGGGCACTGTAAATGTCAACAACGGGCCCTGTAAATGTCAACAACGGGCCCTGTAAATGTCAACAACAGGCACTGTAAATGTCAACAACGGGCACTGTAAATGTCAACAACGGGCCCTGTAAATGTCAACAACGGGCACTGTAAATGTCAACAACGGGCACTGTAAATGTCAACAACGGGCACTGTAAATGTCAACAACAGGCACTGTAAATGTCAACAACGGGCACTGTAAATGTCAACAACGGGCACTGCAAATGTCAACAACGGGCACTGTAAATGTCAACAACGGGCACTGTAAATGTCAACAACGGGCCCTGTAAATGTCAACAACGGGCACTGTAAATGTCAACAACAGGCACCGTAAATGTCAACAACAGGCACTGTAAATGTCAACAACGGGCACTGTAAATGTCAACAACGGGCACTGTAAATGTCAACAACGGGCCCTGTAAATGTCAACAACGGGCCCTGTAAATGTCAACAACGGGCCCTGTAAATGTCAACAACAGGCACTGTAAATGTCAACAATGGGCACTGTAAATGTCAACAACGGGCCCTGTAAATGTCAACAACGGGCACTGTAAATGTCAACAAAGGGCACTGTAAATGTCAACAACGGTCACTGTAAATGTCAACAACGGGCACTGTAAATGTCAAAAACAGGCACTGTAAATGTCAACAACGGGCACTGTAAATGTCAACAACAGGCACTGTAAATGTCAACAACGGGCACTGTAAATGTCAACAACGGGAACTGTAAATGTCAACAACGGGCACTGTAAATGTCAACAACGGGCACTGTAAATGTCAACAACGGGCCCTGTAAATGTCAACAACGGGCACTGTAAATGTCAACAACGGGCACTGTAAATGTCAACAACGGGCACTGTAAATGTCAACAACGGGCACTGTAAATGTCAACAACGGGCACTGTAAATGTCAACAACGGGCACTGTAAATGTCAACAACAGGCACCGTAAATGTCAACAACAGGCACTGTAAATGTCACCAACGGGAACTGTAAATGTCAACAACAGGCACTGTAAATGTCAACAACGGGCACTGTAAATGTCAACAACGGGCACTGTAAATGTCAACAACGGGCACTGTAAATGTCAACAACGGGCACTGTAAATGTCAACAACGGGCCCTGTAAATGTCAACAACGGGCCCTGTAAATGTCACCAACGGGAACTGTAAATGTCAACAACGGGCACTGTAAATGTCAACAACGGGCACTGTAAATGTCAACAACGGGCACTGTAAATGTCAACAACAGGCACCGTAAATGTCAACAACAGGCACTGTAAATGTCACCAACGGGAACTGTAAATGTCAACAACAGGCACTGTAAATGTCAACAACGGGCACTGTAAATGTCAACAACGGGCACTGTAAATGTCAACAACAGGCACTGTAAATGTCACCAACGGGAACTGTAAATGTCAACAACAGGCACTGTAAATGTCAACAACGGGCACTGTAAATGTCAACAACGGGCACTGTAAATGTCAACAACGGGCACTGTAAATGTCAACAACGGGCACTGTAAATGTCAACAACGGGCCCTGTAAATGTCAACAACGGGCCCTGTAAATGTCACCAACGGGAACTGTAAATGTCAACAACGGGCACTGTAAATGTCAACAACGGGCACTGTAAATGTCAACAACGGGCACTGTAAATGTCAACAACGGGCACTGTAAATGTCAACAACAGGCACCGTAAATGTCAACAACAGGCACTGTAAATGTCACCAACGGGAACTGTAAATGTCAACAACAGGCACTGTAAATGTCAACAACGGGCACTGTAAATGTCAACAACGGGCCCTGTAAATGTCAACAACGGGCACTGTAAATGTCAACAACGGGCCCTGTAAATGTCAACAACGGGCCCTGTAAATGTCACCAACGGGAACTGTAAATGTCAACAACAGGCACTGTAAATGTCAACAACGGGCACTGTAAATGTCAACAACGGGCACTGTAAATGCACTGTAAATGTCAACAACGGGCACTGTAAATGTCAACAACGGGCACTGTAAATGTCAACAACGGGAACTGTAAATGTCAACAACGGGCACTGTAAATGTCAACAACGGGCACTGTAAATGTCAACAACGGGCACTGTAAATGTCAACAACGGGCACTGTAAATGTCAACAACAGGAACTGTAAATGTCAACAACGGGCACTGTAAATGTCAACAACGGGAACTGTAAATGTCAACAACAGGCACTGTAAATGTCAACAACGGGCACTGTAACACATATCCAAAGGAAAGTTTAACACGTCTCCAGAAACTAGAAAAAAACCTTACACACGCTGTATCTCCCCCCCCCCTCCCCATACAGGTCACACCAAGCGTTGTGGGGAGCTGCAATCTTCAGTCCTCTCTTAACCATGTTGCAGCAGCGACTATCAAAGGCTCCTTTCGCTGAAACAAAAAACAAAAAAAAACAGTTTGGTTTTGTTCCGACCTGCAAATATCCCGAAGGAAATCGGTTCTCCTCGCAAAATCTGTTACGGTGACGAACGTAATCCATTTTTATTAGGTCACATTTTTATTTTCACACCTTTTAATGGTCTAGTAATTAGTGTTCTTGTCTGACTGACGTGCCTGGTTTGAATGTGGAACACATTTCCTCTTTCCACCAGGGCCTGTTTTAGTGCCGACTATATTGTGGTGTTGGCACTGTGATTCATTCTTATTCAATGCATCCGGGACTAAAGTGACTTTGGGGTCAATTCGCGTTAGTTTCTGGACCAGAATTTGATTATATTTATAGGAATTTTTTTTGAATTGTTGGTCTGTTTTGGTGAAGGGATCTCAAACTGCACCGATTGAGTACCCTCTTTAATAAACAATGTTACCTGTCATTATAATCATCATGTGCCACAGTGGTTGCCGTGGGCGATCATGTCCTTCCCAAAGTTTATATCCATAGTGCATCGTATCTATTTTAGTTGTTGAATGTTGTCCATGTCACCAAGCTGTTTAGTATATTTTCTCTTTGTCGTCCGCGATTTCTCTTTCTATTTATCTTGCCAGTTGTAATAAAGTACTCCAACTTTCCTATTCTCATGATCAGCTCGAAAAATGTTGATTGTTTATTTCTGATGTTTTTTAGGAGCTCCCTTTTTCTATTGGTCTCTATGAAATTGTTCCCGTGTGGTCTTTCAGCTGTCAAGGGACTTTCAACATTCTTCTGAGAAATCCCATCGCTTTTTCATTTCTTTGTCTTCCGTCCATATCATCAGAGTTTGATTATCTTTATCGTTAAGTAGAGTTTGTTGATCAAGACATTAAGTAGTTTGTTGATCAAGTCATTAAGTAGAGTTTGTTGATCAAGTAGTTAATTAGAGTTTGTTGATCAAGTCATTAAGTAGAGTTTATTGATCAAGTCATAAAGTAGAGTTTGTTGGTCAAGTCATTAAGTAGATTTTGTTGATCAAGTCATTAAGTAGTTTGTTGATCAAGTCATTAAGTAGAGTTTGTTGATCAAGTCATTAATTAGAGTTTGTTGATCAAGTCATTAAGTAGAGTATGTTGATCAAGTCATTAAGTAGTTTGTTGATCAAGTCATTAAGTAGAGTTTGTTGATCAAGTCATTAAGTAATTTGTTGATCAAGTCATTAAGTAGAGTTTGTTGATCAAGTCATTAAGTAGAGTATGTTGATCAAGCCATTAAGTAGAGTTTGTTGATCAAGTCATTAAGCAGAGTTTGTTGATCAAGTGATTAAGTAGAGTTTGTTGATCAAGTCATTAGGTAGTTTATTGATCAAGTCATTAGGTAGAGTTTGTTGATCAAGTCATTACATAGAGTATGTTGATCAAGTCATTAAGCAGTTTGTTGATCAAGTCATTAAGCAGTTTGTTGATCAAGTCATTAAGTAGAGTTTGTTGATCAAGTCATTAGAGTAGTTTGTTGATCAAGTCATTAAGTAGTTTGTTGATCAAGTCATTAAGTAGTTTATTGATCAAGTCATTAAGTAGTTTGTTGATCAAGTCATTAAGTAGTTTGTTGATCAAGTCATTAAGTAGTTTGTTGATCAAGTCATTAAGCAGTTTGTTGATCAAGTCAATAAGCAGTTTGATGATCAAGTGATTAAGTAGAGTTTGTTAATCAAGTCATTAAGCAGTTTATTGATCAAGTCATTAAGTAGAGTTTGTTGATCAAGTCATTAAGTAGAGTTTGTTGATCAAGTCATTAATTAGAATTTGTTGATCAAGTCATTAAGTAGAGTTTTTTGATCAAGTCATTAAATAGAGTATGTTGATCAAGTCATTAGGTAGTTTGTTGATCAAGTCATTACATAGAGTATGTTAATCAAGTCATTAAGTAGTTTGTTGATCAAGTCATTAAGCAGTTTGTTGATCAAGTCATTAAGTAGAGTTTGTTGATCAAGTCATTAGAGTAGTTTGTTGATCAAGTCATTAAGTAGTTTGTTGATCTAGTCATTAAGTAGTTTGTTGATCAAGTCATTATGTAGTTTGTTGATCAAGTCATTAAGTAGTTTGTTGATCAAGTCATTAAGTAGATTGTTGATCAAGTCATTAAGCAGTTTGTTGATCAAGTCATTAAGTAGGGTTTGTTGATCAAGTCAATAGAGTAGTTTGTTGATTAAGTGATTAAATAGTTTGTTGATCAAGTCATTAAGTATTTTATTGATCAAGTCATTAAGTAGTTTGTTGATCAAGTCATTAAGTAGTTTGTTGATCAAGTCATTAAGTAGTTTGTTGATCAAGTCATTAAGCAGTTGTTGATCAAGTCATAAAGCATTTTGTTTATCAAGTCATTAAGTAGAGTTTGTTGATCAAGTCATTAAGTAGAGTTTGTTGATCAAGTCATTAAGTAGAGTTTGTTGATCAAGTCATTAAGTAGAGTTTGTTGATCAAGTCATTAAATAGAGTATGTTGATCAAGTCATTAGGTAGTATTGTTGATCAAGTCATTAAGTAGTTTGTTGATCAAGTCATTAAGTAGAGTTTGTTGATCAATTCATTACATAGAGTATGTTGATCAAGTCATTAAGTAGTTTGTTGATCAAGTCCTTAAGTAGTTTGTTGATCATGTCATTAAGTAGAGTTTGTTGATCACTTCATTAGAGTAGTTTGTTGATCAAGTCATTAAGTAGTTTGTTGATCAAGTCATTAAGTAGTTTGTTGATCAAGTCATTAAGTAGTTTGTTGATCAAGTCATTAAGCAGTTTGTTGATCAAGTCATTAAGCAGTTTGATGATCAAGTGATTAAGTAGAGTTTGTTGATCAAGTCATTAAGCAGTTTGTTGATCAAGTCATTAAAAACAGTTTGTTGATCAATGTCATTAAGTAGTTTGTTAATCAAGTCATTAGGTAGTTTATTGATCAAGTCATTAAGCAGTTTGTTAATCAAGTCATTAAGTATTTTGTTGATCAAGCCATTAAGTAGTTTATTGATCAAGTCATTAAGTAGTTTGTTAATCATTTCATTAAGTAGATTGTTCATCAAGTCGTTAAGTAGTTTGTTGATCAAGTCATTAAGTAGTTTGTTGATCAAGTCATTAAGTAGTTTGTTGATAAAGTCATTAAGTAGAGTTTGTTGATCAAGTCATTAAATAGAGTATGTTGATCAAGTCATTAGGTTGTTTGTTGATAAAGTCATTAGGTAGAGTTTGTTGATCAAGTCATTAAGCAGTTTGTTTATCAAGTCATTAAGTAGAGTTTGTTGATCAAGTCATTAAGTAGTTTGTTGATCATGTCATTAAGTAGTTTGTTAATCAAGTCATTAAGCAGTTTGTTGATCAAGTCATTTAGTAGTTTGTCGATCAAGTCATTAAGTAGTTTGTTGATCAAGTCATTAAGATGTTGCAGTTTCAGTGATGGAAAACGTTAAGCGTCTATATATTCTCCTGTGTTGGAAGTGTACTACGTTCTCTTAAATTAGAAGTGTAGTACATTCACTTCTATTCAAAGTGTACAACATTCTCTTAATTTAGAAGTATACTACATTCATCTCTATTGGAAGTGTACTACATTCACTTAATTTAGAAGTATACTACATTCACCTCTATTGGAAGTGTACTACATTCACATCTATTGGAAGTGTACTACATTAATCTTTTTTGGAAATGTACTACATTCACCTCTTTTGGAAATGTATTACATTCGCCTCTATTGGAAGTATACTACATTCACCTCTATTGAAAGTGTACGGCACTCTCTTAATTTATAAGTTTACTACATTCAACTCTATTGAAAGTGTACTACATTCTCTTAATTTAGAAGTATACTACATTCACCTCTATTGAAAATGTACTACATTCTCTTAATTTAGAAGTGTACTACATTCACCTCAATTGAGAGTGTACTACATCCTCTTAATTTAGAAGTGTACTACATTCACTTCAATTGAGAGTGTACTACATCCTCTCAATTTAGAAGTGTACTACATTCACCTCAATTGAGAGTATACTACATCCTCTCAATTTAGAAGTGTACTACATTCACCTCTATTGAGAGTGTACTACATCCTCTTAATTTAGAAGTGTACTACATTCACCTCTATTGAGAGTGAACTACATCCTCTTAATTTAGAAGTGTACAACATTCACCTCTTTTGAGAGTGTACTACATCCTCTTAATTTATAAGTGTACTACATAAACCTCTATTGAGAGTGTACTGCATCCTCTTAATTTAGAAGTGTAATACATTCACTTCTATTGAAAATCTACTACATTCTCTTAATTTATAAGTGTACTACATCCTCTTAATTTAGAAGTGTACTACATTCACCTCTATTGATAATCTACTACATTCTCTTACTTTATAAGTGTACTACATTCACCTCTATATTGAAAATCTACTACATTCTCTTAATGTATAAGTGTACTACATTCACCTCTATTGAGAGTGTACTACATACACTTAATTTAGAAGTGTAATACATTCACCTCTGTTGAGAGTGTACTACATCCTCTTAATTTAGAAGTGTACTATATTCACCTCTATTGGAAGTTTACTACATTCTTTTAATTTAGAAATGTACTACATTTCCCTCACTTAGAGGTTTACTACATTTCCCTCAAAGAATTGTACTACATAAACGTGTATTACATTCCCCTCATAGATGTTTACTTTATTTTTCTCACTTAAAGGCGTTCTACATTCCCTTAATTTAGACCTGTACTATATTTTCCTTTAAAAAAGTGTATTATATTCCCTTCACTCACAAGTGTATTATATTCCCTTCACTCACAAGTGTATTATATTCCCTTCACTCACAAGTGTATTATATTCCCTTCAATGACAAGTGTATTATATTCCCTTCACTCACAAGTGTATTATATTCCCTTCACTCACAAGTGTATTATATTCCCTTCAATGACAAGTGTATTATATTCCCTTCACTCACAAGTGTATTATATTCCCTTCAATGATAAGTGTATTATATTCCATTCACTCACAAGTGTATTATATTCTCCTAATTTAGTTAGTGTACAACATTCTACACACTTAAAAATGTATACAATTTACATTTCATGATAGTAGTTGCACCATACTTTTGAACTTCCGGTATATGGTGGGTAGGCGGCAGGAATCAATGAAGGCTGTGCATGAAAAGTGTTCCTTGTTGCAGTTTCCTCATATTCCAAATCCGGCTTTTTGCATGAGCTACTGAGTTAAGTGCTCTGTGCACACCGTGAGATATGTGTCTCCTCCGTTTTGATCATGTTTCGATATTCCAATTGTTTACGATAAATGATGATATCGTATGACAAGGAACAGTTTGCTGTGTTCACTTTCTGCGCGGTTTCGCCTTATGTCTTTTGGCACGTACTGAGACTGCTACAATGGGGACTACAGTTACCTTTCATTGTTTGGGAGATGAGATATTAATTCGGATGATTCCACTGACACGAGCGGTTGAGCAACTATGGATTTTAATTCGTTTGCAGTGATACCGAGGCCTTCCATAACCAAATAACCAGTTGCACCATGTAATACCGCATACATGAATTATGTCTGCTAGCATCAGCCATTGGCTTCCCATGCTGAGGTAGCGTTTCTTGGATCCATCCTACTCCGAGTCTATCACTGAAGCTTGTTCCAATTTCAATGTTAATATATCATGTATGTATAGAATCTATTTGTATTATATGAGCAATTCATTTCATTTGTTGTCTCTATATGTAGTTTGTGCTAAAAAGACCAATGAGGAAATTCTCAAAGAGGCCAACACAAAAAGGGAGCCCCTAAAAAACACCAGAAAGAAAGAATCAACATTTTTCGAGCACATCATGAGAATAGGAAAGTTGGAATACTTGGTTGCGACTGGTAAAATACAAGGAAAGAGAGAACGCGGACGACAAAGAGAGAAAATACTGGATAGTTTGGTGTCATGGCATGGAAAACAGTCAACAACAGAGCTGATAAGATGCACTGTAGATAGAAGATTGTGGAAGGTCATCATCGCCAACGCTAATCGGCATGGCACATGATGATGATATGTAGTTGATAATTGATTGAATGCTCAAAGTCTCTTTTACTACATCATTTCTGTTGATATCTATTTTGCCTACACCAAACGCTTTTCTCAAGCATCTTTTCTCTGTGGTGATTAGTTTTCTTGTATGTTTAATCATAAAATCGTAGACATTAAAGTGAAGGAAAGCAAACATAAAGGACTCAGTCTTAATAGTAAAAAGAGGGAAATAATGGTAGCAACAGAGAAAAAGACGTCACTGCAATGCACAATAAAGTCAAGTGGGACAATATTAAAACAAATAAATGAATTTAAATATCTGGGAACAATGTTAACCTCAGATAGTAGATGTACAACAGAGGTGAGATGCAGAATAGTCCATGCAAAAGCAGCTTTATAAAAAATGAGGAAGATGCTATGCAAGTCATTTTTGACAATAGAAACAAGAAAAACAGTTCTTAAATATTATGTAGAGCCAGTCTTAACATATGGATGTACATTATGGACAATAGGGCAACAAACAAGAAAATCACTGGAGGCTGTAGAAATGTGGTTTTACAGAAGAATGTTGAGAATACCTTGGACAGG
Organism: Megaustenia siamemsis; assembly: GCA_032433765.1. Lineage (NCBI taxonomy): Eukaryota > Metazoa > Mollusca > Gastropoda > Stylommatophora > Ariophantidae > Megaustenia > Megaustenia siamemsis. Next base: position 62,498,594 of record JAVIAB010000088.1, read on the forward strand.
TAAGAAGAGTAATGAAAACGTTCTGAAAGAGGTCAAAGCAAAAAGAGAGCTAATTTTCAAAATTAGGAAGAAACAATCATCATTTTTGGCCATGTAATGAAAAGGTATAAGCTGTAATATATTGTAACAACTGGAAAAATTGAGGGACGAAGAGATATAAAAAAGCAAAGATAAGAGATACCAGACAGATTAAGATAATAGCCTGAAGAAGGTCAACAACAGAAATGATAAGTAACTGTCGAGATGATTCCACTGGCACGGGCGGTTGAGCAATTATGGATTTTAATTCGTTTGCTGTGATGCCGAGGCCTTCCATAACCAATAACCAATAACTGTCGAGATCAAAAGTTGTGGAGAGACATGATCACCGACGTCAGCAGGCATGGTACTTGATGATGTTAATGATTAATCATGAGCGACAAGGTTTGGCACTGATAGCCCGAGTTGGAAATTAACGTGGGACTAAGAACCATTATATTCCTTATAAGATATCTCTCTGTCGTGATAGTTCTTGTCTTGTATTGAAGTATAGGGACTGGCTGTCCCTATATTTGCTTTGTAGTAGTCCTAGTCATTTCTCTAACTTATTTCTTTGTTTCATGTTTCTTGCGTGAAAAGTATATATATCGTCATCATCATCATCATCATCATCAAGTACAGGGCCTTATGGCGTAAGTGATCATGTCTCACAATTTTCGATCTCGACAGTTATTTATCATTTCTGTTGTTGATCTACTGCCAAGCCATTCTCTTAAGCAGTCTGGTATCTTTTCTCTTTGCTTCCCTCTATCTCATCGTCCCTCAATTTTCCCAGTTGTTACAATATATTCCAGTTGTTCTCTTCTCATTACATGGCCAAAAATGATGATTGTTTCTTCCTAATATTGGAAATGAGCTCTCTTTTTGCTTTGGCCTCTTTCAGAACGTTTACAATACTCTTCTTAGCTGTCCATGGTATTCTCAACATTCTTCTGTAACCACATTTCTACAGACGCCAGTGATTTCCTTGTCTGTTGTCCATGATTCACATCCATATGTTAAGACTGGCTCTACATAATATTTATGAACTCTTTATATATATATATATATATATATATATATATATATATATATATATATATATATATAGCAACGTTTCGACTAAAATGTCTTCTTTGTGCTACAACGACAGGAAAATCTGACATTACATTTTGATTAGAGACGATTGGGTACTTATCTGTGCGGGATCCAAAAGCCATCACCTTCTGTTACGAGTGGCCATCAACCGGAAGTTAAAGCTAATAAAAGAACAGGAAGTGACAAGTCAAACGCGATGACGCATATTGTCATGTGACCAGCCAGTGGTGATTCTATAAATAGTAGGAAGAATAGAATGAAAAGAAAAAGCAGGAAACGAAGGAAAGGTGAGAGGAAATATCCCATGGGTATGTACAGAGAGATAGAGTGAGTGAAAAAAAAAGAGAGAGAGAGAGAGAGAGAGAGAGAGAGAGAGAGAGAGAGAGAGAGAGAGCGAGTCGAAAATATTGATATAGGAAAGAATGAATAAATGTTTAAATATAAATGTATTCTTTTAAAATGTCATGGCTACCTGTTTTACCATATAAATGACATGTTGCAACTTTTTTTTTTCAAATGTCCTGAATGTTGCATGTTTCCCTTACTCTTAAAAGTGATATTTTTTGGGGGGGGGGGGGCGGTTTCAATTTGTGACACACTGAACGTAATCTTTGTTTTGTTTCTTCAAAGTAAATATTTATATATATATCATCATTATCATCATTGAGTGCCGTGTCCGCATCGAAGGTTGGCTACCATGGAGCGCCATTCCACTCTGTCTCTTGCTTTGATGGTGCAGATTGTGATAACTTGACTTGTCCATCTTTTGATGTTACTCGTCCATGTTAGGCTTGGTCTGCCTCTGCCTCTTTTACCTTGTTTTTCCCTCCCAATATTACATTTATTAGGCTGTTGTGTCTTTTAACATGCCCTAAAAATGTCATTTGTCTTGTTCTAATTGTATGTAGTAGTTCTCTTTTCATTTTTAGTGGTTTTAAAACCGCATCGTTTGTTTTCTTTTCTTACCATCCAATTCTACCCATTCTTCCATAAATCCACATTTCAACTGCTTCAATTTTCTGTTCTGTTTTCTTGTCTAATGTCCATGTTTCTGCACCATACAGGAATATTGTTTTGATGTTAGTATATATATATATATATATATATATATATATATATATATATATATATATATATATAGAGAGAGAGAGAGAGAGAGAGAGAGAGAGAGAGAGAGAGGCGTGACACTTTTGTCAGTTGCCTCAAAGTTATTCTACAAAATCATCCTAAATAGAATAAAGGATTCAATAGATACAGTAATGCTTGAAGAACAGGCTGGGTTTAGAAAAGGGAGAAGCTGCCTTGACCACATTTTCACTCTACGACTTATATTGGAGGAACACATTGAAAAGCAAAAACCCTGTTGTACTTAACTTCATCGACTTCAAAAAAGCATTTGATAGTATTCATAGAGATTCTTTGTGGAAAATTCTGAAGCAATATGGCTTACCATAAAAAATAAATCATAAATATTATCAAAGACATGTATAATGGTTACACATGTGCAGTTCGAACAGAGGAAGGACTGAGCGAATGTTTCCCAATAGAAACTGGTGTTAAACAAGGATGTATTTTATCGCCCTTGTTATTTGGAGTTGTTATGGACTTCATAATGAAGAAATGCTGCACTGGTAATAAAGGCATCGAATGGATACAGGGAGACCATTTGAAGGACCTCGACTTTGCTGATGACATAGTTCTCATCAGCAGTCAGATAAAAACGATTCAGGACAACACAAATGAACTATAATCAATAGCCAGCAAGTTTGGGCTTGAGATCAATCATGAAAAGACTAAAGTCATGAAAAGCTTAATTCCAACAGACGACAAAATATACATGGAAAACAAACCAGTGGAAGAGATCGATCACTTTATCTATCTTGGAAGTCACATTGATCGAGAAGGGGCTACAAGCAAAGAAATTAGAATCAGAATAGCTAAAGCAGCAATGTCTTTCAGAAACCTTGAAAAGTTGTGGTAATCAAAATTCATCAGCACAAACACAAAACATAGACTATTGAAATCAAACGTAATATCTACCCTTACGTATGCATGTGAGAGCTGGAAAACAACAAGAAACATAGAAACAAAGTTGAACGCATTCTAAAATAGATGTCTAAGGAAAATACTTAGCGTGGAACGAATTCAAAACAGATGAAGAAATTAGAGAAATCGCCAATCAACCACTAATATCTTCAGTAATGAAAAAAAGACGATGATCATACGTTGGACATGTGATAAGGAGAGATAATAACCGAATAACAAAGCAAGCCCTCATGTGGGAAACAACAAGTAAGAGGAAAAGAGGGCGAACCAGACAGCACCGAGAAGAACATTGATCAGTGAGGCAAGAGCAGCAGGAATCGGCTCCCTCAACGAGATAGAGTTGCTTGCACAGAACAGAGACAAATGGCGAGATTTGATAAAATATCTTTATAAGGATTGAAAACTGCTAGAATAAAAATTTAGATAAGAGAAAGAGTATCTTGGTCTATGCCCTATGAGCCGGCTACGACTGGAAAGGGCAATAGATAGATAGATAGATAGATAGATAGATAGATAGATAGATAGATAGATAGATAGATAGATAGATAGATAGAGATAGATAGATAGATAGATAGATAGATAGATAGATAGATAGATAGATAGATAGATAGATAGATAGATAGATAGATAGATAGATAGATAGATAGATAGATAGATAGATAGATAGATAGATAGATAGATAGATAGATAGATAGATAGATAGATAGATAGATAGATAGATAGATAGATAGATAGATAGATAGATAGATAGATAGATAGATAGATAGATAGATAGATAGATAGATAGATAGATAGATAGATAGATAGATAGATAGATAGATAGATAGATAGATAGATAGATAGATAGATAGATAGATAGATAGATAGATAGATAGATAGATAGATAGATAGATAGATAGATAGATAGATAGATAGGTAGATAGGTAGTAGGTAGGTAGGTAGGTAGATAGGTAGATAGGTAGATAGGTAGATAGGTATATAGGTAGATAGGTAGATAGGTAGATAGTAGATAGATAGATAGATAGATAGATAGATAGATAGATAGATAGATAGATAGATAGATAGATAGATAGATAGATAGATAGATAGATAGATAGATAGATAGATAGATAGATAGATAGATAGAGATAGATAGATAGATAGATAGATAGATAGATAGATAGATAGATAGATAGATAGATAGATAGATAGATAGATAGATAGATAGATAGATAGATAGATAGATAGATAGATAGATAGATAGATAGATAGATAGATAGATAGATAGATAGATAGATAGATAGATAGATAGATAGATAGATAGATAGATAGATAGATAGATAGATAGATAGATAGATAGATAGATAGATAGATAGATAGATAGATAGATAGATAGATAGATAGATAGATAGATAGATAGATAGATAGATAGATAGATAGATAGATAGATAGATAGATAGATAGATAGATAGATAGATAGATAGATAGATAGATAGATAGATAGATAGATAGATAGATAGATAGATAGATAGATAGATAGATAGACAGATATGTGCTATTTTAGTAGTAAGCTCTTAAGTAAAAGTTCAAAAACTGGCAAATTTAAGAGTTTAGGGTCATTGAATATTCAATTGTTAATCACTTAAGTTTTATTATATTGGCACTGAAGAAGGTTTTATTATATTGAGCACTAATCATGTACTAATCATGTGTAATTTTTCTTTCTGGAAAGACACAAATTTGCAAATCAACTAAAGCATCAGTGATAAACGACTGTGCTTAATGGCATACTTTTAGACCCCCACGTTGTCTCTTCTCATCACATGTTCAATATATGTCCGTCCTCTTTCTTATATTGATGATAGATTATATTGTTGGATGCATGGCTATTATTCTTAGTTCTACGTTAGACTTTAATTCATCCCAGGGTACATGGAATCTATTCATGAAGAAGAGATGTATAACGCTATTTCATTATATTAACTAACATTTGTATGTGCATGTATATGTGTTTAAATAATTTAACTATCAGTGAGGCGGTTCTCCAGAATAAACAGTCAACGATCATAAGTTGATGCGCGTGACCTGGATGTCATATTAATCCGCCGTCCTGATTTGCTGGGCGATTACCTCTCTTCCTCGTCCCTCATAATATGGTGTTAATTCATACTAAAATAAGTTGTGATATCTCTACTTTTCGGACCGATACATCTGACCTCGGGATTACGCATTTTTTGAAACCAAGTTGTATTCGAACTCAATCCGTACTGCCTTAGAGAGTAGGTCTACCTGTATTACGATAACAAACTCGGATAGGTGTGGTAAGATGTCGATCAGCTGTGGTCTTCAGTCATGACTCAAGCAGTCACCTTTAAATCACTGGCCATCTTTAGTGAAAGTTCATTTAGACATTTGTCATTGTCTAAAATAGTATAAATCAAGCCTGGATTGTGTCTTACAGTTTTGTAATTTTTTGGTCATTTTTTTTTTTTAGTATTTTTTAAAAATGTTATATGTTTGTTCCCGTTGAAGACCTTTGAGCCGAAACGTCGTTCTGATTTGTGGTGTCCACTTGTAACGTGAACCTTTAACAATACCATTATATATATATATATATATACATATATTTTCTTTTCATTTCTCCTCTCCATTAAGACAGAAAGACCAAAAAACAAAACAAAGAGCCTTTAATAAACATAACAAAAAAATACCAGACATAAGGATTGACCAAGAAAGTTATGGACCGATGGAACAGTTGGAACACTAGGAAACAAAATAATAGCAGAAACCAACAGAAGAGCAAAATACATCAAATTTTATCTCAGCTCAACACTGAACGGTAAATGAAGAAGGAAAGAAGAAGTTGAATAATTACTGTAAAACCACTTCTTTTGGTTTAATTTTATATTTCACTTCAGAGCAATTTCTGTTCACTTCTGATATTGCTAAATCAGCGGTAGAGTTTTGTTTGGCTTTTCTTAGCCGCTGAGGACCAGGGGTTGATTCCGTGTGTGGATTCTGGACTTTGAGAATTAGAAACAGCTATATATTTTATAAGTTTTTTTTTTCCTTTCTGTGAAAGAGGAACGGAGTTGGTGTAGTGCTGTCCACATTGCTCCAGATATGTGATGGTTGTCGGAAAATGCACACTAACTATATGTCCACTGGGAGCCGCGATAGCTCAGTGGTTAGTGAACTGCACCACAAAGGACAAGAGGTAGGGTTCGATCCCAATCGACGGCTTCCGGGTTCACACAGCCATAAACGGGTACCGGATTTTTTGGGGGGAATGTAAAGCGGCACGGGCGTAATACCTACCACATTACCCCAAAAATCATGTGCTGAAGGTCTGTAAAATGTATGGTCACTAACACCATATTCCCTATACGCCACTTGGTGTGACTGGGGCTCTTTACTTTTTTTTTTACTATCATCATCATCATCAAGTACCGGGCCTACTGGCGTAGGTGATCATGTCTCTCCACAACTTTCGATCTCGACACTACTTTATCATTTCTGTTCTTGACTTTCTGCCAAGCCATTCTCTTAAGCTGTCTGGTATTTTCTCTCTTTGCTTCCCTCTATCTCTTCGTCCCTCAATTTTTCCAGTTATTACAATATATTCCAGTTGTTCTCTTCTCATAACATAGCCAAAAAATGAAGATTGTTGCTTCCAAATATTGGAAATTAGCTCTATTTTTGCTTTGACCTCTTTCAGAACATTTTCATTACTCTTCTTAGCTGTCTATGGTATTCTCAACATTCTTCTGTAAAACCACATTTTTACAGCCCCCAGTGATTTTCTTACCTGTTGTCCTAATGTCCATGATTCACATCCATATGTTAAGACTGGCTTTACATAACATTTAAGAACTCTTTTTCTTGTTTCTATTGTTAAAAATGGATTGCATAGTATCTTCCTCATTTTCTGGAAAGCTGATTTTGCCTGAGTCATTCTGCATCTCACCTCTTTTGTACATCTTCCGTCTGAGGTTAACAAAGTTCCAAAATATTCAAATTCATTTACCTGGTTTAATATTGTTCCACTTGTATTTATTCTGCACTGAGGTGATATCTTTTTCTTTGTTGTTACCATTACTTCTGTCTTTTTGCTATTTTTTACTATATGTCCACTAATACCTTAACGTCACATTTGAGGTGTGACTGAAGAAAGACTGATTAATTTATATTCTAGTGTCCCTGGAGAGGTCTGTTATAAGAAGATATTGTGCTTAATTTTCGTGCCAGGGCACGAAGGTGTTAAAAATAATGAGCGTGCTGACAGACTTGCCAGTTTGGTTAATGTTGCGTGCAGAAGGGCAATGGACCGAGTTGACATTCTGAAATGTTCTCAAAGACGCTGGACGTGACACAATGACCAGGAATTCGCACCCATGGAAACACCACGAATCTCATGTCAAGGTGGGAGATGCCAGATGAGAGCAGTACACGTGAGTCTACAGAATGATTTGTCAACCAACACAACACCAAAGTCGTTAGTGGCTACACGTTCAGCAATCTACAGAAGACTTGTCAACCAACACAACACCCAGAGTAGTTAGTGGCTACACGTTCAGCAATCTACAGAATGATTTGTCAAAAAAAACACAACACCAGAGTCGTTAGTGGCTACACGTTCAGCAATCTACAGAAGACTTGTCAACCAACACAACACCAGAGTAGTTAGTGGCTACACGTTCAGCAATCTACAGAAGACTTGTGAACCAACACAACACCCAGAGTAGTTAGTGGCTACACGTTCAGCAATCTACAGAATGATTTGTCAACCAACACAACACCAGAGTCGTTAGTGGCTACACGTTCAGCAATCTACATAAGACTTGTCAACCAACACAACACCAGAGACGTTAGTGGCTACACGTTCAGCAATCTACAGAAGACTTGTCAACCAACACAACACCAGAGACGTTAGTGGCTACACGTTCAGCAATCTACATATGACTTGCCAACCAATACAACACCAGAGTCGTTAGTGGCTACATGTTCAGCAATCTACAGAAGACTTGTCAACATACACAACACCCAGAGTCATTAGTCGCTACACGTTGAGGAATCTACAGAAGACTTGTCAACCAACACAACACCAGAGTCGTTAGTCGCTACACGTTCAGAAATCTACAGAAGACTTGTCAACCAACACAACACCCAGAGTAGTTAGTCGCTACACATTTAGCAATCTACAGAAGACTTGTCAATCAACACAACACCAGAGACGTTAGTGGCTACACGTTCAGAAATCTACAGAAGACTTGTCAACCAACACAACACCCAGAGTCATTAGTCGCTACACGTTTAGCAATCTACAGAAGACTTGTCATCCAACTCAACACCCAGAGTAGTTAGTCGCTACACATTTAGCAATCTACAGAAGACTTGTCAACATACACAACACCCAGAGTCATTAGTCGCTACACGTTGAGGAATCTACAGAAGACTTGTCAACCAACTCAACACCCAGAGTAGTTAGTCGCTACACGTTGAGGAATCTACAGAAGACTTGTCAACCAACACAACACCAGAGTCGTTAGTCGCTACACGTTCAGCAATCTACTGCGGAAAAGATATGAGCACTTATGGGCGTGTCCCGTGTGCAATGAGGAAGAGCTGTCGATTAAACTAAAATCAAAGAAATTGATTCTTCTTTTTTTCCTCTGCTTCCCTTTGCGGTCTTTTCCTTTTCTGTTGATTTCTATTGTTCTTATGTTTCTTAGTGTTCCGATATTACATCAATCCATCTTGTTCGTGGTGGGCCCTTGAGTCTGGTATTCTCTCAACGTTTATTGAAGGCTCGATGTTTTGTATTTTGGTATTTTTGTTTCATCATAAGGTCAAACCATTGTATCTGTTGTGTCTTTATTCATTCTATAACAGGAATTATTCCTCGCTAGATTACTGGCCGATTGGTTGATTGAATGCAAAGATCAATATGTTTAGTTCAAAGATGATTATATGATAGGCTCAGAAAGTCTATAGAAAATGTATACTGTTTATTTTCGCTTGACTCCAACGGTGATATAAGAGGCAGAGAAGACATACAGATAGATAGATAGATAGATAGATAGATAGATAGATAGATAGATAGATAGATAGATAGATAGATAGATAGATAGATAGATAGATAGATAGATAGATAGATAGATAGATAGATAGATAGATAGATAGATAGATAGATAGATAGATAGATAGATAGATAGATAGATAGATAGATAGATAGATAGATAGATAGATAGATAGATAGATAGATAGATAGATAGATAGATAGATAGATAGATAGATAGATAGATAGATAGATAGATAGATAGATAGATAGATAGATAGATAGATAGATAGATAGATAGATAGATGGATTGATTGATGGATGAATAGACCGAATACAAAAAAACATAACACAACACAAGCACAACATCTGAAACTATTTATCATAACAAGTAAATTAAATTTGTTACTACCACATGTTTATTCAAAATGTAACAACGTTACACACTTTTCAACTCAAAAGTTAACAATAAAAAAATAAGCGTTTCAAGTCCTACTTCTTCACTTCATCCCAGCTGGCAAAATGAGAGCTACCATTTCTTCAAAGACATCGTTAGTACTGTTTTTTTGTTGTTGTTTGTTTGTTTTCTCCTTTAATAATTACCGGTAATCCAGACTTTACGTTTATTTCTACGGACTGAGACAAGACTGAAGCAAACAAACGTGTATTAGCGTGTGAACACATGCAATTAAAAGTAGAATAGCATTTAACTAAAAACAGATTAATTATTTCATTGATAAAAAATACATTTTTAAATAGACTGCTAATGGACTATGGGAGCCGCGATAGTCCAGTGGTTAGTGAACTGGACTACAAAGGACAAGGGGTCTGGTTCGATCCTGATCGACGGGTTCTAGGTTCACCCAGTCTTAAATGAGTGCCGGATATTTTCTGGGAATTATAAAACGGCACGGGCGTAATACCGACCACATTACCCCAAAAATCTTGTGCTGAAGATCTGTAAAATTTAATGGTCACTAACACCATATTCCCTATACGCCACTTGGCGTGAAGGGGCTCTTTACGTTTTTTTTTTTTACTTTTAGACTAACTGGTTTTTGGGGATATTTATTAAATTGAACAAGCAACTTTTATGTCGGTTAGAATATATACTGGACTAATGACTTAATGGATCAAAAGGATTATGTTGCAAAAACGGATTATTAGAACAAACGATCTATTAATCAGGATGAACTTTAATTCGGAAAATTGACTTTTTATCGAAAATCAATGGGACATACGCGTTTTTTGGACAAATAATACGTCTTTACTTTTATTTTTGTGTATAAATTATTACATTTTAATTCAACTTGATATATATTTTTGACTAGGGGGAAAATATATGTATATATATGGCCTGGATGGATATTGTCAAAGGGACATTTTTTTGGAACATATAAATAATTTAATTAGGCAGATAAAATATATTTTTTGGAACAAGATATTTTTTTTTGTAGACAGATACAAATTAAACACTAGAGATAGGAATAATTGTGAATGAGAGATAGGAATAATTGTGAGTGAGAGATAGGAATAACTGTGAATGAGAGAAAGGAATATTTGTGAATGAGAGATATGGATAATTGTGAATGAGAGAGAGGAATATTTGTGAATGAGAGATAGGCATAATTGTGAATGAGATAGAGGAATATTTGTGAATGAGAGAGAGGAATAAGTGTGAATGAGAGAGAGGAATAATTGTGAATGAGAGATACAATGATTTGGGGCATGTGTGTGTGAGTGTGCGCGTGTGTGTGCGAGTGCGTTATTGGGGCATATATTTACTGTAATAATTTATTGGAACAGGTCATAAATTTACTGTAATGTTTAATGGAACAGGTCATATATTTACTGTAATGTTTATTGGAACATGTCATATATTTACTTTAATGTTTATTGGAATAGGTCACATATTTACTGTAATGTTTATTGGAACAGGTCATATATTTACTGTAATGATTATTGGAACATATCATATATTTATAGTAATGTTTATTGTAACAGGTCATATATTTACTGTAATGTTTATTGGAGCATGTCATATGTTTACTTTAATGTTTATTGGAACAGGTCACATATTTACTGTAATGTTTATTGGAACAGGTCACATATTTACTGTAATGTGTATTGGAACAGGTCATATATTTACAGTAATGTTTATTGTAACAGGTCATATATTTACTGCAATGTTTATTGGAACATGTCATATTTTTACTGTAATGTTTATTGGAACAGGTCATATATTTACTGTAATCTTTATTGGAATATGTCATATATTTACTGTAATGTTTATTGGAACATGTCATATATTTACTGTAATGTTTATTAGAACAGGTCATATATTTACTGTAATGTTTATTGGAACAGGTCATATATTTACTGTAATGTTTATTGGAAAATGTCTTATATTTACTGTAATATTTATTGGAACAGGTCATATATTTACTGTAATGTTTATTAGTACAGGTCATATATTTACTGTAATGTTTATTGGAACAGGTCATATATTTACTGTAACGTTTATTGGCACAAGTCATATATTTACTGTAATGTTTATTAGAAAAGGTCATATATTTACTGTAATGTTTATTGGAACAGGTCATATATTTACTGTAATGTTTATTGGAACAGGTCATATATTTACTGTGATGTTTATTGGAACATGTCATATATTTACTGTAATGTTTATTAGAACAGGTCCTATATTTACTGTAATGTTTATTGGAACAGGTCATATATTTACTGTAATGTTTATTGGAACATGTTATATATCTACTGTAATATTTATTGGAACAGGTCATATATTTACTGTAACGTTTATTGGAACAGGTCATATATTTACTGTAATGTTTATTAGAACAGGTCATATATTTATTATAATGTTTATTAGAACAGGTCATATATTTACTATAATGTTAATAGAACAGGTTATATATTTACTGTAATGTTCATTAGAACAGGTCATATATTTTCTATAATGTTTATTAGAACAGGTCATATATTTACTATAATGTTAATAGAACAGGTTATATATTTACTGTAATGTTCATTAGAACAGGTCATATATTTACTGTAATGTTTATTAGAACAGGTCATATATCAACTGTAATGTTTATTAGAACAGGTCATATATCAACTGTAATGCTTATTGGAACAGGTCATACATTTACTTTAATAATTCTTGCAGCGTCATATATTTACTGTAATCTTTATTGGAATATGTCATATATTTACTGTAATGTTTATTGGAACATGTCATATATTTACTGTAATGTTTATTGGAGCGTCATAAATTTACAGTAATGTTTATTGGAGCGTTCTATATTTACTGTAATGTTTATTGGAACAGGTCATATATTTACTGTAATGTTTATTGAATCAGGTCACATATTTACTGTAATGTTAATTGGAGCGCCATATATTTCCTTAAATTGTTATTGGAACATGTCATATATTTACTGTAATGTTTATTGGAACAGGTCATACATTTAATTTAATAATTCTTGCAGCGTCATATATTTACAGTAATCTTTATTGGAATATGTCATATATTTACTGTAATGTTTATTGGAACATGTCATATATTTACTGTAATGTTTATTGGAACATGTCATATATTTACTGTAATGTTTATTGGAGCGTCATATATTTACTGTAATGTTTATTGGAGCGTTCTATATTTACTGTAATGTTTATTGGAACAGGTCATATATTTACTGTAATGTTTATTGAATCAGGTCACATATTTACTGTAATTTTTATTGGAACAGGTCATATATTTGCTGTAATGTTTTTGGAACAGGTCATATATTTACTGTAATGTTTATTGGAACAGGTCATATATTTACTGTAATGTTTATTGGAACAGGTCATATATTTACTGTAATGTTTATTGGAACAGGTCATATATTTACTGTAATGTTTATTGGAACAGGTCATATATTTACTGTAATGTTTATTGGAACAGGTCATATATTTACTGTAATGTTTTTTGGTACAGGTCATATATTTACTGTAATGTTTATTGGAACAGGTCATATATTTACTGTAATGTTTTTTGGTACAGGTCATATATTTACTGTAATGTTTATTGGAACAGGTCATATATTTACTGTAATGTGTATTATAACAGGTCATATATTTACCGTAATGTTTATTGGAACAGGTCATATATTTACTGTAATGTTTATTAGAACAGGTCATATATTTACTGTAATGTTCATTAGAACAGGTCATATATTTACTGTAATGTTTATTGGAAATAGTTAATGTATTTACTTCAATATTAGTTGGGGCTGGTAATGCATTTAAGAAATCAAATGTGTATTTGGACAAAAGAAGTTTTTACATTCTAAAACTGAATGTTTCTTGGACCAGAAGATATCTTTACTTTGAGAAGAAATCAAATATATAGAGGAAGATAATAAATAAAACAGGAAAGGTAATACCTTTTGTAAGAGACCATGTACTTAACTAAAGAGATGCGAAACTAAATTAATAAAATGGTTATGAGAGAGACAGTTTATTTAACTAAATAATAGAATGTTTATGAGAGAGACAGTTTTTTAAACTAAAAAATAGAATGTTTATGAGAGAGACAGTTTTTTTAACTAAATAATAAAATGTTTATGAGAGAGACAGTTTTTTAAACTAAATAATAAAATGTTTATGAGAGAGACAGTTTTTTTAACTAAATAATAGAATGTTTATGAGAGAGACAATTTTTTTAACTAAATAATAAAATGTTTATGAGAGAGTAAGTTTTTTTTTAAACTAAATAATAAAATGTTTATGAGAGAGACAGTTTTTTAAACTAAATAATAGAATGTTTATGAGAGAGACAGTTTTTTAAACTAAATAATAAAATGTTTATGAGAGAGACAGTTTTTTAAACTGAATAATAAAATGTTTATGAGAGAGACAGTTTTTTAACTAAATAATAAAATGTTCATAAGAGAGGTTGAAGTTTATTTAACTAAATAATAAAATGTTTACGAGAGAGACAATATATTTAACTAAATAATAGAATGTTTATAAGACAGACAATATATTTAGCTAAATAATAAAATGTTTTGTGACAAATATAATATTATAAACTGAAAAGATCAATTTTTTTAGGCAAACTATTTATTTATTTAGATTGAAATAAATTTTTTTTGTGGAATTCAATATAATTAAATGAATCAATATAATTCTCTTAGACTGATAATATACATATATATACATATATATATTTAATAATGGTTTATTTTGATAAAATTAATCTTTATGAATACATTGACATCTTGTTGATAAAGGTTAACCTTTGGAAACGAATGGGTTATTATTATTATTATTATCATTATTATTATTATTAATACTATTATTTTTTAGTCTTATTTAAGTAGTATTGTACAAAATAATTATTTATTTGATCAAACGGCCTAATTTTGTCAGATGAACTATTTTTTTCTATTTGGATTTAAACGTGTTTGGGTTTTTATGCGGACTATTATTTTAATCACTAGATTAATTTATTTGGGGTGTTAGGCGGACTACTTTTGGTGGGGAAAGGGCTATTGTATCATTTGGGGTTATGTGACCATTAATTTTGGGATAGATATACTAATTGAAGTTGGAAAAAAAAAATGTGTATCATTTGTTGGTTGTTTATTAGGATAAGCATCATATGTAATTGTTTACTCGTAAATTAAGTTGTGACATATTAGCGATGTATGTGGACGTAAACAAGATGTACAGAATATACAGATAATACATTTAATGGTTAGATAGCTACGTAAAATATCTCATCATCATCGAGTGCCGTCTCCGCAACGAAGGTTGGCTACCATAGAGCGCCATTCTGCTCTGTCTCTTGCTTTGATGGTGCAGATTGTCATAGGCTGATTTGTCCATCTTGTGATGTTACTCGTCCATGTTAGTCTTGGTCTGCCTCTGCCTCTTTTACCTCGTATTTTCTCCTCCAGGATTATTTTTAGTATGCTGTTGTGTCTTTTAACATGACCCAAAAATCGCATTTGTCTTGTTTGAATTGTGTTTAGTAGTTCTCTTTTTATTTTTTATTGTTTTAAGACTTCATCGTTTGTTTTCTTTTCCTTCCATCCAATTCTACCTATTCTTCTGTATATCCACATTTCAAAGGCTTCAATTCTCTGTTCTGTTTTCTTGTCAAATGTCCATGTTTCTGCACTATATAGAAATATTGAGAAGTTGTAACATTTTGCTATTCTTAGTTTTAGCCCTGGTGTTATTTTTTCTGATGTTAGTATGGATGTAAGTTATCTATCTATCAATCTATCTAGTGACCTTTCGAGCCGTAGCCGGCCCATAGGGCGTAGACCAAGATACTCCTTCTCTTATCTGAATTTTTGTTCTAGCAGTTTTCAATTCTTTTAAAGATATTTTATCAAATCTCGTCATTTGTCTCTGTTCTGTGCAAGTAGCTCTACCTTATTGAGGGAGCCGATTCCTGTTGCTTTTGCCTCTCTCAGCAATGTTCTTCTCAGTGTCTCTCTGGGTCTTCCTCTTTTTCTCTTACTTGTTGTTTCCCACATGAGGGCTTGCTTTGCTATTCGGTTATTATCTCTTCTCATCACATGTCCAACATATGACCATCGTTGTAAGATATCTAGCAGTGACATATTTGGTAGCGCTGATAACATTGGATACAGGAAAGAATTGTTAAACAGACAACAATCTGATAAAAGATTTATCGAAACGGGTAAGTCAACAGTTCTGAACAGATACAGGTTTGACAACAGCAACAGAAATAATAACTTGGGCTCTTTGAAGTATTTGGTTAACTCCTCTGTTTATTGTGATATTTAAATAGTGTTTATTTGTTTCGCACAAAAACAACAAGATAAACGATGACTAATTAATGTTTTTAAATCTCCTATATGTGTTTTTTTTTCAAAATCCCCCATTTTCAAAACTCAAATCTGTAACTAATCGAGCAAATTACCGAAACAACATTTTTTATCCTTGCGCATATCCCCCTTTCCTCCAATCCAGGAATCTTCTGGAATCAACTGGGGACGATCCTCCTGTGAGAAAATCTTCTGTAGAATCCGCCTGGATCGGAATTTGAGGATCATTAAATAACGCTAATTGAGAATGCCTATAGGAAGGCCCTAACAACTGATGATGGTAATTATCTGGCACTACATAGTGATTTCCTGTAACAAATCTTTTATTAAATGTGTTTTCTGCATATTGATTCCCCCACCCATTCGTATCTAATGGACGTTTGACGTATTTCCCAAGGCCTCGCATAAATCTTTTATCAACTCTCCTTGGATGCAAACCCCGCATAAATCTTTTATCCAACAGATAAGAATCATCACTGCCTCGTCGACCAAGATGTTGCATCCCTCGGATAAACCGCTTCCCTACAGCCGGCTTCGGATACATGGCCAATCCCTTAATAAAACGTTTATCATTTACGGAAACCGGCTCAAATTCTTCGCGCTCTGTATACCGTTTCGGCAAATATTCCCTCCTGTTGCTGTAATTATCTAAAAATCCTCTTAGGAACCGTTTGGAGATATCATAATCATCGTCATATCCGGTTTCGTTTTCGTTGAATTCGTTGCTGCTCTCGTCGTAGCCTCGTTTGTTATACTGTCCAAGACCACGCATGAATCTTTTCTCGGACAAAATCTGTTCGTGTACCGGAAATTCATACCAGGTTCCACTAGAATCCTTCTCAAACTGATTGTCCTCATCATCATCATCGCTGTCTAGCTCCCACAAAAGGTCTTTATCATTCTCGTCACGAAATCTCGTTTCACGTTTCTCACGAGACTGGCCTGATTCTCGCTTAACGAGACCTCGCATGAACCGTTTATCAAGCCCGTTAACATCTTCTTCATGATTGTTATCTCCGTTCTCTTTCTTCACCAAACCACGCATAAATCGTTTATCATCTATCCTGTTATCACCATCATTATCCTTTTTGTTAAAACCGCGCATAAACCGTTTATCATCTATCCTGTTATCACCATCATTATCCTTTTTGTTAAAACCGCGCATAAATCGTTTATCATCTCTTCCATTATCACCGTCCTTATCCTTTTTGTTAAAACCACGCATAAATCGTTTATCATCTATCCTGTTATCACCGTCATTATCCTTTTTGTTAAAACCGCGCATAAATTGTTTATCATCTCTTCCATTATCACCGTCATTATCCTTTTTGTTAAAACCGCGCATAAACCGTTTATCATCTCTTCCGTAATCAACATCATTATTCTTTTTGTTAAAACCGCGCATAAATCGTTTATCATCTATCCTGTTATCACCGTCATTATCCTTTTTGTTAAAACCACGCATAAATCGTTTATCATCTGCCACTTCCAAACCATCCCCGTTAATTCCATCGTCGTTCTTTTTCACATATTTCTGGAACCCTTTAATAAACCGTTTTTCTTGGAAATTTATCGTGTTATCACCTAAACCTTTGCTTAAGCTATTATTATCACCGTCAACACTAGAAATTCCAGGTATATAGAGATTTCTATTATCGTTTATTTCCTCATTAACAATTTCGTTATCTTTCTTGTCAAATGTGTGATGTTCGTCCGTTTCGTCCGACAGATCGTTAATGTCTTTCTTAGCGTACAAACCTCTCATGAATCTTTTATCCGACACTCCTTGAAGTTGATCTTCTTCAATACTCTTTTTACCTAAACCTCGCATAAATCTCTTATCATCTTCGCTTTTCTTATCGTTGCTGTGTCTGTTGATTAAACCTTTTATAAATCTTTTATCAGGATTGCCGTTGTATTTTTTATGTAGTCCTCTCATGAATCTTTTATCGTCCTCTGATTTTCTAACTAAACCTTTCATGAATCTTTTATCTAGATCTTCAGCATCATCCGACTTTTTAACCAAACCTTTGATGAATCTTTTATCTACATCTTCACTATCTGATTTTTTAACCAGCCCTTTAATGAATCTTTTATCTAAATTTTCAGCATCATCCGACTTTTTAACCAAACCTTTGATGAATCTTTTGTCTAGATCTTCGCTATCTGATTTTTTAACCAGCCCTTTGATAAATCTTTTATCAGTTTCTTCCGTGTCATCCGACTTTTTAACCAAACCTTTGATAAATCTTTTATCTAGATCCTCAGAGGCATCTGATTTTTTAACCAAACCTTTGATGAATCTTTTATCCAAATCTTCAGTATCAGCTGATTTTTTAACCAAACCTTTGATGAATCTCTTGTCTAGATCTTCACCATCCAACTTTTTAACTAGACCTTTAATGAATCTTTTATCCAAATCATTATTGTTGCCGGTAAACTGAATCTCCGATCCTGGCAGCAATCCTGGGGTATGTTTATCTCCCGGAGCATCCTGACTGTGCTTTTTAGTCAGTCCTCTCATAAATCGTTTATCACTCGACAAATCGCTGTTCTCATTAAAGTACTCGTCTTCGCCTCCATTGCTGGATTTCCTTGAAAAACGAGTAAAACCTTTCATGAATCTCTTACCAACGGGAAACCCTTTCATGAACCTCTTACCAACAGGGAAACCTTTCATGAACCTCTTGGTAGTGTCGTCACTTCCGATTCCATTATTAAAAGCCAGGTTATCCGCACGTCGGCCGTAGCTGTTCAATCCAACAATGAACCTCTTTTCATTTCCCAGAGCTACACTGTCATCCCGTTTAACTAAACCTCTCATGAACCTTTTCCCATAATTCTGGAGTCCATGAATAAACCTCTTGTTATAGGTATTAAAACCTCGCATAAACCGCTTTCCCGGTACACGACTATAGCTGTTTAGGCCAACTATAAAGCGTTTATCGTCGTTATTTTCAAAATCCCAACTCCTTAAACCTCTCATGAACCTCTTATCTCTAAAATCGTCATAACTGTCATCCTGTCGCAAACCTCGAATAAACCTCTTATCGTCTTTTTTAGCGTATTTGCTCAACCCCCGGAGAAAACGTTTTTCCTCGAATTGACCTAAAGGGAATTCCCCTTCAATGACGTCACTGAAGTCCCCATTACGTTTGAAGTTGAACCCTCGCATGAACCGCTTGTCCTCGTCCATTTCAGACTCATCTCCATCTCGCCTAAACCCTCGCATGAACCTCTTCTCTGCCTCGGGGAGGTGTAACGCGATGTACTCGTTGAGTTCTTCCAGTGAAGGTATTTGAAGCTCGTTTATTCTTTCCGGATAAGTTGGGGAATCATCATTCACTGAGAATTCGACATTTTGACCGCCATTTAAATATGGCTCCAGGAATTGATCCGCTTCAATGTCGCTCGTTGCGCCATCTGCGTTTTCAGAAAATTGTTTTGAAGTTGTGAAAATTGAAGCAGGAACTTGGTCGGTGACAGGTAGAGCTGAGTGGATAGGGACGATGGGAGTGTCTTGGGTTCGGTCCTTGTTGAGCGTCTCTTCGATGTTTGCGATGTTAGAATTTGCGACTGAATTGCTTGTTGATTCTGTTTCTTTTGCGACCTGCAAGGAGAACAAAGAAAACAAGTTTGTTATTTTAAAAAAAGCAAACAAATAATATTATAAAATAACCAAGGAGACAAATACTTATATATAAAAGCCAAAGAACAAATAAAGTTAAATAAGTTTTATAACAATTTTTTTTAATTTGATTTCGGTAGCCAGGTGAGATATTAGACATGTTGACTCACTCGATTCTTCCTCGTCGTCTTCTTCTTCTGCTTTATTATTCTTTTTTTTTCTTCCACTTTTCAGCTTCGTGTGGAGCATAGGTCTTCAACAAACACTTTCCAAGCCGTTCTGTTTCTTGTCATTCTTTTAACTTCATTCCATGTCTTCCCCATCATCTTCGTTTCTGCTTCGTTTCAAATTGACTCATACTTTCTCATAATTCTACGTTAGTAATTTTGTCCATTCATTTCCATCCTTTTAATTTACACAAACATCTGTTGATGAAGATGTGTGTTTCTGTACACAGGAGAGTAAACAACAGCGAGAGAGAGAGCACTGGCCCATCGCCTCAAGTGTTATGCCCTAGTTCGATAGACTCTCAACAGCACGTACCGGGCCTGCTGGCGTAGGTGATCATATCTCTCCACAACTTTCGATCTCGACAGTTATTTATCATTTCTGTTGTTGACCTTCTGCCAAGCCATTCTCTTAAGCTGTCTGGTATCTTTTCTCTTCGCTTCCCTCTATCTCTTCTTTCCTTAATTTTCCCAGTTGTTACAATATATTCCAGTTGTTCTCTTCTCATTACATGGCCACAAAATGATGATTGTTTCTTCCAAATATTGGAAATTAGCTCTCTTTTTGCTTTGGCCTCTTTCAGAACGTTTTCGTTACTCTTCTTAGCTATCCTTGGAATTCTCAATATTCTTCTGTAAAACCACATTTCTACAGACTCCAGTGATTTTCTTGTCTGTTGTCCTATTGTCCATGATTCACATCCATATGTTAAGATTGGCTCTACATAACATTTAAGAACTCTTTTTCTTGTTTCTATTGCCAAAGGACTCTAACATATCATTTCCCTACGTCGTTTAAATAAAACAAGGAACATCGTTTACCTAACAGTTTGAAACAAGATTAACGCAGCATTAGATACATTAGTTTAACTGATTCATATTTCATAGCCTCCTTTGTGTCACTGGTGCCATTTGTGCTGAACCAGTGGCTCCCAAACTGTTCATACTCGCAGCCCCCATAAAGGTAATGGTAAAGTACGAGACTTGAATCGACTTCTTAGCACGCGCGTGTTTCACCCATATGTGCTCGGTCGTCTATCCAGAAGTGTTCGGAGACTTCTGCATAGTTTCGCTTCAAGCATCGAAGCTCACGATTCGAGGCGGCAAATTCCACCTTTCCATAGTACTATCCTAGTACCTATTTCTGTCATCGGCTGGGCCGACCGCGAGGGTATTTTATTTCCCAACTACATGTACAACCCACACTGCTTCCAGCGGGAACCGAGCACGGCTTGTCCGAACGTTGGTGGCCCAGTCGGGTGCTTCCCTCAACTAGGCTACCATTTTCGCGGCTTCATTTATTTGCTAATCGTATACCATCGGCGCCTTATGGTTGGCAGATACGATCGTAGAAACGATCAAGCGGGCAATCTCAGATTTCCTGATATAAGATGACAAATTACGATATACATGACACTATCTTTTTTTTAACTCATTTATATACTCATCATTCATCATTAAGCCTGCTGGCGTAGGTGATCATGTCTCTCCACAACTTTCGATCTCGACAGTTATTTATAATTTCTGTTGTTGACCTTCTGCCAAGCCATTCTCTTAAGCTCTCTGGTATTTTTTCTCTTTGATGAACTCATCTCTTCGTCCCTCAATGTTTCCAGTTGTTATAATATATTACAGTTGTTCTCTTCTCATTACATGGCCAAAAAATGATGATTGTTTCTTCCTATATTTATATACTAACAAATATTAAACCTACATGGATGTTGTGGTTTTCAAATAATCACTAAGTAGATAAGTAACGCGGCGTCCCTTTCAATGTGTAGCAACGTTCTTATATATAAAATAACCTGTCTAGTCTGGCCAAGCGAGCAGGGATCGAAGAGGGAAGTCAACCCGGTACTCTAAAAAGGTCATGCTAAAGTCGGATGTGTTGGGCTGAAAGGCGCAAATATAACAGTTATACTGTAAACCACAACACAACGCAGACACGTCCACTTAACGTCCTTTTAAGGGCGGATGACGAAGAGGAATTCTACAGTCAACGAATACTCTAGAATACTTTAGTCATCGGGCGAACGCAAGCAAGCAATATATGTAATAAAAAAAAATATCTTATGCAAAAAATCTGTGTCAATAGAAGTGAGAAAGAGAGTTCATCGGTGCTATATAGAACCAATTCTGACATATTGAAGCGAATGATGGACAGTAGACAAACAAATGAAAAGAGGATTAGAGGCTACAGAGATGTGATTTCTCAGAAGAATGTTAAAAGTTCCCAGGACAGCTAAAAAGACCAATGAGGAAGTTCTCAAAGAGGCCAACACAAAAAGGGAGCTCTAAAAAAACATCAGAGAGAAACAATAAACATTTTTCGAGCACATCATGAGAAGAGGAAAGTTGGAATACTTGGTTACAAGTGGCAAAATAAAAGGAAACAGAGATCGCTGATGACAAGGAAAGGAAATACTGGATAGCTTGGTGTCATGGCATGGAAAACAGTCAACAACAGAACTGATACGATGCACTTTAGATAGAAGATTGAGGAAGGACATGATCGTCTACGCCAACCGGTATGGCACATGATGATCATGAGCAACGTTCTGGTAGTCACTTTGGGAACCACTGTGTAACACAGTTCACACACTTTGCCGAGATATCCCTGTGTAATCTGCCATGATATTGTATAGCGAATGGAGATTGTCCTAGTACATTAGTAATGGCTCTTCATAACAAGAAAAAATAAGCTTACATTATTGAATAATTTTATTGCTTGCCATTAAACTCAAGCAACAGGAGAAGTTAGAGACCTGGCTGGAGACAGAGATTCGTTCAGACAGACTGTGGTGAATGCAATGTTCTGCAAAGGACACGTGACCTGATGATGATGATGATGATGATGACTATATTAAATGTTGTTTGTATTATTTCCTGCTATATTTCGGCTTCATTTGCTCCTGATAACAATATTTTTGTCGAAAAATCGAACAGCATCTTTATAAAAAAAAAAAAAGTACGGCTTTTCTTAGTGATTTAACGAATGGCTCAGGCAAAAACAGCTTTCCAAAAAATGAGGAAGATACTATGCAACCCATTTTTGACAATAGAAATAAGAAAAAGAATTCTTAAATGTTATGTAGAGCCAGTCTTAACATATGGATGCGAATCATGGACAATAGGACAACAGACAAGAAAATCACTGGAGTCTGTAGAAATGTGGTTTTACAGAAGAATGTTGAGAGTACCATAGACAGCTAAGAAGAGCAATGAAGATGTTCTGAGAGAGGTCAAAGCAAAAAGAGAGCTAATTTCCAATATTAGGAAGAAACAATCATTATTTTTGGGCCATGTAATGAGAAGAGAACAACTGGAATATATTGTAACAACTGGAAAAATTGAGGGACGAAGAGATAGAGGGAAGCAAATATAAAAAATAACTGACAGCTTAAGAGAATGGCTTGGCAGAAGGTCAACAACAGAAATGATAAATAGCTGCCGAGATCGAAAGTTGTGGAGAGACATGATCACATACGCCAGTAATCCCGGAACTTGATGATGATGAGTAGGGCTCGGATTTTCATGAAGTGTCATATTTTTTTCCTGAAGCATATTTTCAGTTTTAAGTTAATTTCTATATGTTTCAAGCATTTCTGAACAATTTTAAGCTGTTTTTATTTGTCATATAAATGCATATTTTGACCATAATTTTGATGAGGTCATATTTTGCCTGAAATTGGAGATTTAGGTCATATTTTGGTCATATTTAGGTCATATTTTGGTCATATTTTGCATATTTTCTGGTGTACTCAACTTTCTGGTGTACTCCGTTTGCTTATCAATGTTAGCACATCTTAAACTATGTTTAGAGACAAATTGTGAGGATTGGCTATATTTCTGAATGTGTGTATTAGTGAATATGCATGTGTGTCTTTCATGCGACTGTAGGGAGGTGAAGACATCAGTCAACTCTTTGATGTCAGTCGGCATCTGAGAATAAAAAAGGGAGTGACATCCGCTCAATACTTCAAAAGAATTTTCTGGGTTTTGTTTCGAAAGTAAATTGTAGGAAACAATTTCAAATGTTTCAACGTCTGCACTTTATGATGCATTAGATATTGTGAAACAAATTCAAACAGAAATAAATGGATCACGTGGTGAAGTAAGCAACAGGATTAAAGTAAAATTAGAAAGTGTTCTTCATAGAAATTCTGGTTATTTCTCATTGTGCAAAATTGCAGACATACTTAGTGGTAAACATGCAACATTTCAAGAGGATGAACCTGAACTTTCAGCAAATGATCTGACATTATTTAGATTTGCCCCTGTGACATCATGTGATGTTGAACGAAGTTTTTCAAAATATAAAACAATTCTCAGTGACAATCGACGATCGTTCAAATTTGAAACTCTAAAAATGTATGTTGTTGTCGGTTGCAATTGTACAAACAATGAAAACTGAGGAATAAATGTGCTAAGTGTTTTTATACATGCTTTGTTAAGTATTACTACTATGTAGGTACTATGACTACTATGTAATGCGTAAAACATGCAAACAATAATAATTTGCGTTTTTTTTTTTTGGTTCATAAATGAGAAAAACCTTATGGTCATATTTCGGCATATTTAGCATATTTTAGGTCATATTTTGCCTTTTTTAGGTCATATTTGCATGTCATATTTCAGGATTTTTAGGTCATAAAAATCCGAGCCCTAATGATGAGTATGGAACGTTATTATCAATTTGCCGGTAGAAATAAAATTGTTCATGTTTTTTTAAATATTAACCTACATGTTTATACTTATCTAACTCATATCATATTATATATGAATTGTTAGCTAATTAAATAAGGAATTAGATTTCACCAGTACCAAGATGATGCAAGACTTATAAATAGAATATGGTTTGATGAAAGTTTGCACTAACCAAAATGAAAGTGACGCAATATGCGGCTAAACGTACATGACCGAAAGCGGCATGGCGCATAGTGGACGGAAAGAGTTAGGAGATATGATAACGGTGTAAATGATCAAATGCTTCAATGTCTAAGGGCACATTTCGTGGGTGGTGTGGGGTTAATACCACTCAAGCTATCGAAATCCAAACACACGCAAATACGAAATAAAAACTCTGGTACCTATTTTCAGTGGCGGGGTGAAAGCCGAATATTTCCCATATCTTGGAGGATGGGAGGACACCATAATGGTGTTTGGTGGTAGTGAGCATACTCGTTCTTCTTTCCTTCCTCATTTACCTTTCAATGTCGAGAGGCGATAGAGTTTGTGGTCTTTTGGTCTTCTCTTAGCTTCTCCTGATGTTGTCTTTCTTTCTTTCTTTCTTTCTTTCTTTCTTTCTTTCTTTCTTTCTTTCTTTCTTTCTTTCTTTCTTTCTTTCTTTCTTTTTTTCTTTCTTTCTTCTTTCTTTCTTTCTTTCTTTCTTTCTTTCTTTCTTTCTTTCTTTCTTTCTTTCTTTCTTTCTTTCTTCTTTCTTTCTTTCTTTCTTTCTTTTTTTCTTCCTTTCTTTCTTTCTTCCTTTCTTTCTTTCTTTCTTTCTTTCTTTCTTTCTTTCTTTCTTTCTTTCCTTCCTTCCTTCTTTCCTTCCTTCCTTCTTTCCTTCTTTCTTTATTTTTTCTTTCCTTCTTTCCTTCTTTCTGTCTTTCTTTCTTTCTACATTTATTCCTCTTTCTTTCTTTGTTTCTTTTTTTTTGTCTTTCTTTCTTCACTTCCTCGTGTACCCGTTCTAGTGTCGAGAGCGATGAAAAGCATTGGCTGTTCACTTGCTGGGAGCTTCAACCACCACCAATTGATGTTGTCTGTCTGTCTCTTATTGTGGGTCTGCCTCTTGTTTTTCTCCGCTCTCCTCTCTTAATATATGCTGTGTATGATAAGATCGGCTTGGAAAATGTTTGTTGAAGTCCTATGCTCCGCGGAGAACTAAAAGTATTTGTTGATGACCTATGCTCCACGGAGACCTAAAATTATTTGTTGAAGACCTATGCTCCGCGTAGAGCTAAAAGTATTTGTTGAAGACCTATGCTCCGCGTAGAGCTAAAAGTATTTGTTGAAGACCTATGATCCGCGTAGAGCTAAGAGTATTAAGTATTTGTTGAAGACCTATGCTCTCCGCGTAGAGCTAAAAGTATTTGTTGAAGACCTATGCTCCACGTAGAGCTAAAAGTATTTGTTGAAGACCTATGCTCTCCGCGTAGAGCTAAAAGTATTTGTTGAAGACCTATGCTCCGCGTAGAGCTAAAAGTATTTGTTGAAGACCTATGCTCCTCGGAGTGCTGAAAGTTTTTGTTGAAGACCTATGCTCCACGTAGAGCTAAAAGTATTTGTTGAAGACCTATGCTCTCCGCGTAGAGCTAAAAGTATTTGTTGAAGACCTACGCTCCTCGGAGTGCTGAAAGTTTTTGTTGAAGACCTATGCTCTCCGCGTAGAGCTAAAAGTTTTTGTTGAAGACCTATGCTCCACGTAGAGCTAAAAGTATTTGTTGAAGACCTATGCTCTCCGCGTAGAGCTAAAAGTATTTGTTGAAGACCTACGCTCCTCGGAGTGCTGAAAGGTTTTGTTGAAGACCTATGCTTCTAAGGGGCCTGAAAGGAAGAAGATGTTTCCAACAAGATGTTATCAATATTCTATACAATTTTGTTACATCTTTCTATTACCTTCCTACAGCACATTTTCAAACTACTACCGTAATATGTTCATGATAAATCACTTCTTTTGTCATGATATTTCGCATTAATTTTGAACGTTATTTATCATAAATTTATATATTTTTTACAACTTTCTTTCCTATAGGAACCAGGCAAGTAATTGCAGGGCTGCGGTAAAGCTGGTAGCAAGGAGCCAGTATCTCTTTCTCTCGTTTAATAATTTCATATCTTATCCCTCTGCTTACTTTTCCTTGTCTTACCTGCTCAATCATCCTAGATGTGGCAGAATTTATTTGCTTTTCTTTGTTTGTTGATGTTCTCGTTTTCTGAAGAAGGACACATGTAGGCTGAAACGTCAGTATTTTGTTGTGTTCCTATTTTGTAAAGCTGTCACCATATCTTGTAGGAGTTAACGTTACACCCCACTACTGGCTCCTTTCTTTCCTATAGTTTGACACAATAATAGAGTGGTCTGGTGGTAAAACGCTGACCTCTTGATAGGAAGGATTAGGGTTCGGATCCCGCCAAAGGTGGTGTGAATTTGTCACTTTAGATTAATGATTTATGTGTAGTGAGAAGTGATTCCTAGCCCTCTCGCATAATGACGAAAAGCAGCAGGTTCCGTCGTTCACTCGATCACGTTAAAGAGACCACGGTAGTGTAAAATCGTAAGGAGTACGCCATAAGGCCGCTACCAGGGCAAAAATTCTTATACACATATACTCATGCTGAAGGCAGATTTTTCAGACTGATAGGCGCAGATATCGCGTCTTTTCTACAAACTAGCGACATAGCGCATCCACGGCCACGGCGTCCAGAGACGTCCAGAGAACGTCCAGAGTTAATACATGAACGCTAAGAAGTAGAAGACGTAATATGTCCAAACCTGGTCCTTTGGGTATAATTACAGCTACACCCGTGGGACTCTCTCTTTCCCAGTCTGACCACGGTTCACGACACAGGGAAGTCATTTTCTTTTCTTTAACCAGTTTCGATTATTTTGTTTTGGATGTTTCGTTGCTAGTTAGCTATGTAGGATTAGTTTTATTTACTCACATATCTGTGTGTGCGTGTTGTTTGTTTGTTCCTGCTGAAGGCTTATTGAGACGAAACGTCGTTCAAATCTGTGTCGTCTACTAATCACGTAAAGCTTTTACAATACCATTTTTTCTATTTTTTTTTCAATTCTCTCCCCCCCCCACCCCCCGTCCACACTTTATTGTATATTTTATTTTACTATCTTGTTTATCGTTTCTACCATATTCCAAGTCCGGTTTGCTGCCAGAGCTACTGAGCTCTGTGCACACTGTGAGCTGTGTTTTTCATCCGGATCGTGCTTTGATATTCATATTACTTACGTTTAATGATGATATCGAATGACAACGGACAGACTGCGTTCACTTTCAATGCAGCTCCGCCCGATGTCTTTTGGCGTGTGCTGTGGCTGCTATGATGAAGACTGCAGCTACCTTCATTTGTTGGGATCCTTCAATGAGTTGAGATGTTAATTCAGACGATTTCAATGTCACTGGCGGTTGAGAAATTATGGATTTTAATTCGTTCGCAGTGATACCTGGGCCTTCGACTAACTACAACTACATTTCTACCTCAATTTTACGTGTATTTTAATACATCTGTTGTTGTTATTGTTGCTGTTATTGTTAAGGTCGTCATCACTGCACACCGGATGAACTCATAGGTGCTCCAATATCCCCCTCGAAATGATCAGAGGATAATCCCACCCCACGTGCACAAACTGGTAGCCGCGATAGCTCCGTGGTTATCGAACTGGTCTACAAAGGACAAGAGGTAGGGTTCGATCCCTATTGATGGCTTTCGGTTCACCCAGACTTTAATGGGTACCGGAATTTTTTATGGTAAAGTAAAACGGCACGGGCGTAATACCGACCACATTACCGCAAATATCATGTGCCGAAGGTCTGTAAAATTTATGGTCACGAACACCATACTCCCTATACGCCACTTGGCGTGACGGGGGCTCTTTACTTACTTTATTTACTAACGTGCACGAACTCGGTCGAAACTGCGATCCACGGTATGTGTTTGTTTCTTTTGATAATTTTGCCCCGGCAACGCCCATATTTATGACCTACTCTTTTTTACTTTAACTGCCAAGGGTTCTTTAACGTGCGCAAGTGAGCACTGGAACCCCTGTTTACTGCCGTTATCCAAGAGGGCTGGATATCACATCTTATTACCCAACAGATCAGGGGATAGTAAAATCAGTAAGAAATCATGAATTAATTGTCTTTTTTTTAAATTCACTACCGCTTCTGATTGGTTTTGAACCCGTGTCCTTCCTATGCTGAGGCCGAGGTCGTACCCCTAGACTACCCAGCCCCCGTTAACAGCTCTAAATGGTTAGAGTCACAAGACTACACCCACGCATGCATACCGAGTGATTCGATTAGCATGATAAAATAAGTTAAGGGGACTATGTACGCGTGCAATGGAGAAGTCTTTGCAGAAGTCAAAAATACGTAAGGTCACATTTGTCTATGTCCCTGGACATGCGGGAGTACCGGGAAATGAAAGAGCGGACAGGTTGGCTAGCTGCGCTGCCGTTGAGGACGGGCAACCGATGAATCGGGCGGACATCATCAATGCCCTTCGAGATGTTGGAAGAGCACAGGACTTCGACAAACACAGATCAACGTCACTTCTTCGGATGATGGAAATGGGAGTTAAGATGGGCACGGCCAGAAATGAGAAACTTGGTGGCCGTGTGGGAGAACTACATCTACTATGTTGTTATCAACCAACATAGAACTGGAGTCGTCAGTCGGTGGACACTGCGGGACTTGCTGAGGATGGGGTCTGTGCACCTATGGACATGTTCGGAGTGCAATGATGATGACCCGCAAATAACTCAATAACTCACTAGCCCAGCCCCCGTTAACAGCACTATACGTATGTAATCATACAAACATTTGAACGATATTTCTATTCTTTTCCAAACTAATTTCAACTTTGTTTCCCAGATATTGATACAACTCTCCAATCTCTTAAATTTACACAATTTTACCACTTTAAATCCACTTTACACACGGCCATCTCAAAAATCTACCCATGTAAATGTGTAAATGGACCACGGCATGTAGCCCAAACATAAGCAGCGCCCGGAGGCCCCTCTAAATTGTATTTATGTTTACTGCTCTCACTCCACCCCTCACCTTATTACCCTCACAAGACGCTCGCTGTGGGATGTCTGTCTCTGTTTACGTGCAGCCTGATGATGGTTGATGGCTTGCCAAATGCAAACATTTCAAATATTTGGCGGCAAATTTAAGCCCCGCCGCTTCTTTACGCTGACCTTTCACTGTTTACACGCTCGCTCCTTCATCTTCGATTATCTCAATTTTTTCTGTCCTTCTTTCTTTCTCTCTAGATTCCTTCTTTTTGTGTGTGTGTGTCTTTTTCTTATGATTTCTTTTTTGTCTTTTTTCAATTTCTCTTTAATTTTTATATTGTTTTCTTTCTCCACGTCTCTTCCTTATTCTTGTACTTATTCTTGTTCCTCTTCGTCATTTTAAAAATATTTTTCTCCATCTTCTTTTTCCTTCCAAAGAGTCTTTTATCATTCTGTCATCTAATTATTTTTTTGGTTTTAAATATCTCTCTCAATCCTATTTCTCATTCTTTCTCTATTTCGTTATTTCTTTTCTCTTTCTGTCATCTAATTATTTTTTTTTGGTTTTAAATATCTCTCAATCCTATTTCTCATTCTTTCTCTATTTCGTTATTTATTTTCTCATTCTGTCATTTAATTATTTTTATTTTGTTTTAAATATCTCTCTCAATCCTATTTCTCATTCTTTCTCTATTTCGTTATTTCTTTCTTTATTTCTCATCATCTTCCTCTTGTTCGTTTCCACACATTGCCTTTTTCTCTTTGCCTTCCCTCTCTCCACTTTCTCTAAATTATTCTTATCCATTACTTTCTCCTTCTCATTTCGTTACTTCTTCCTCTCTGACATTTTCATTTCGTTCTGTTCCTTTCTTATCCTCTCGTTCTCTATTTCTTTCTCTTATTTATTTAATTTAATGGGATGGAAAGAAAAGAAAACAAACGATAAAGTCTTAAAACAGCTAAAAAAAAATGAAAAGAGAACTACTAAATACAATTCAAACAAGACAAATGCGATTTTTGGGCCATGTTAAAAGACACAACAGCCTACTAAAAGTAATCCTGGAGGGGAAAATACAAGGTAAAAGAGGCAGACCAAAACTAACATGGAGGAATAACATAAAATGATCGACAAGTCAGCCTGTGACAACCTGCACCATCAAAGCAAGAGACAGAGCAGAATGGCGCTCCTTGGTAGCCAACCTTCGTTGCGGAAATGGCACTTGATGATGATGATGATTTATTTTCCATTCTGTTATTCTCTGTTTCTTTCTGTCACTTTCTCATTCAATCGTTTGTGACATTTTTTTGGTCGCTCTCTCAGTTTCTCTTTTCTTTAACTTCTCGTTGCCGGATTCAAATTTATATTCTGTACTTATAGTTATTTCGTCTTATTCTTCATTTCTTTTCTTTTATTTCTTCATCATTTTTCTCATTCACCCTATCTCTAATATTTTATTTCTTTCAATTTCTCATTCGTTCTTTCCCTAATTCTTTCATTCTATTCCTCCTTCTCTATTTCTCTAACACTTTCTTTCATTTTCTCCTTCTCTCTTTCTCTAATACATTCTTAATTTCTATTTCTCATTCTATCTGTCTCTATTTATTTCCATCTATTTCTCCTCTTTTTTCTAAAATGTTTTTCTTTCAATATATTCGTCTCTCTTTCTCAATTCCTTATTTTCTGTTTCTCATTCTTTCTTTCTCTAATTCTTTCTTTATATTTCTTCTTTTTTCATTCTCTAATATTTATATTTTTTTCTATTTCGCATTTTCATTTTCATTAATATTTCCTAACCTTCGTTTTTTTTTCGTATTCTATTTTTTTCTCATGTTCTCTTCTCTTTCACATTTTGTCTTTCTCAATCCTTTTTTATCTATTTATTATTACTGGTTTAACAAAGGGAGCTCCTAAAAAAAATCTGAAAGAAACAATCAAAATTTTTTGGGCACATCATGAGAAGAGGAAAGTTGGAATACTTGGTTACAACTGCCAAATAAAAGGAAAGAGAGATCGCGGACGACAAAGAGAGAAAATACTGGATAGCTTGGTGTCATGGCATGGAAAACAGTCAACAGAACTCATACGATGCACTGTGGATAGAAGATTGTGGAGGGACATGATCGCCAACCGATATGGCACATGATCATGATGATGATGATGATTGAAATTATATTTACTCTGTTATTTCTTTCACATCTTTTTTCCGATTATTTTATCTCCCTTCCTTTTCTTTCTCTCATTGTAACTCTTTTTCACATTGTCACTCATTTCTCATTGCAACTCTTTTTCACATTGTCACTCATTTTCTCATTGCAACTCTTTTTCACATTGTCACTCATTCTCTCATTGCAACTCTTTTTCACATTGTCACTCATTCTCTCATTGCAACTCTTTTTCACATTGTCACTCATTTTCTCATTGCAACTCTTTTTCACATTGTCACTCATTTTCTCATTGCAACTCTTTTTCACATTGCCACTCATTTTCTCATTGCAACTCTTTTTCACATTGTCACTCATTTTCTCATTGCAACTCTTTTTCACATTGCCACTCATTCTCTCATTGCAACTCTTTTTCACATTGTCACTCATTCTCTCATTGCAACTCTTTTTCACATTGTCACTCATTTTCTCATTGCAACTCTTTTTCACATTGCCACTCATTCTCTCATTGCAACTCTTTTTCACATTGTCACTCATTCTCTCATTGCAACTCTTTTTCATAATTGTCACCCATTCTCTCATTGCAACTCTTTTTCATAATTGTCACCCATTCTCTCATTGCAACTCTTTTTCACATTATCACTCATTCTCTCATTGTAACACTTTTTCATAATTGTCACTCATTCTCTCATTGTAACACTTTTTCATAATTGTCACCCATTCTCTCATTGTAACACTTTTTTATAATTGTCACTCATTCTCTCATTGTAACACTTCTTCATAATTGTCACTCATTCTCTCATTGCAACTCTTTTTCACATTGTCACTCATTCTCTCATTGCAACTCTTTTTCACATTGTCACTCATTCTCTCATTGCAACTCTTTTTCACATTGTCACTCATTCTCTCATTGTAACTGTTTTTCACATGGCCACTCATTCTCTCATTGTAACTCTTTTTCATAATTGTCACTCATTCTCTCATTGCTGCTCTTCTTCACATTGAAACTCATTCTCTCATTGTAACTCTTTTTCACATTGGCACTCATTCTCTCATTGCAACTCTTTTTCATAATTGTCACTCATTCTCTCATTGCAACTCTTTTTCACATTGTCACTCATTTTCTCATTGTTGCCTTTTCTCTCAGTGCCACTATTTCTCTCATCGCCACTCATTCTCTCGTTGTCACTATTTCTCTCATTGCCATTCATTCTCTAATTTCCACTCTCTTATTGCCTTTCATTTTTTTCTATTAGCATTTTTTTTATATTCTTTCATTCTTTTATTGATTTCCTTAACACTATGTCTTTTTTTCGCCCTTGCTTGTTAACATACATCTTTCCTACATTATGTTCTACCACTGTTATGTTTCAAGTATGTGTACTCACTCCAAGTCAGTCATTCTCTATTTTTTTTACTTTCTTCAATCTAACTTTCTAATTTCATCTCTCTCTCTCTCTCTCTCTCTCTCTCTCTTAAACTCTCACTCTCTATCTATCTATTTCCTTATTTCTCAAATTCTCTCTGATCTCCAAATTATTCTCTCTTTTATTCTTAACCCTCTTAACTCCTTGATGACCTCATGCCGATTTATCCAAAACATTAATATGTGTATGCTGTTTAGATAAGCCATGCCCAGCATGCGAATTTTTTAGTTAAAAACAAACAAAAAAACCTGTCACAATAAAACATATCTTTATCCTCACAACATACAGATAGAAACACAAATTGCGACTTTTCCTGTTGTTTTTTTATGCGATTTTCCTTAACCCTCTTACAACTTTCCAGTTTCGTTTTACGTTCCGGCGCATGCGCAATGCGGAAGGGCCGCGAGAATCGAATGCAAGAGGGAGCGTAATCGAATGTACTCAACCCTGAGTTTTCCCTAAACAAAATGGGTTCCCAAATAAGAGAAAAAATAAGAGAATAAACACATGGAAATGTATCGACTCCAATGCATCTGGAGAGAGAATTGAATTAACATAGAGATGGTGCGGAGATAACTTTAAACGCATCCATCTTTTGGCGGGAAAACTCTGATAAATAAATGCACAAAAGCTGCCGGGATTTTGTTATCTTTTCTTCATTTTTTCTAAGACGTGTCACGTGTTTCGGTGACGTAGGGGAGTGGGGTCGTTAACTTCAATGTAATAAGAAGTCACAGCAATAGTTAACTTCAACGTAATAAGAAGTCACAGCAATAGTTAACTTCAACGTAATAAGAAGTCACAGCAATAGTTAACTTCAACGTAATAAGAAGGCACAGCAATAGTTAACTTCAACGTAATAAGAAGTCACAGCAATAGTTAACTTCAACGTAATAAGAAGTCACAACAATAGTTAACTTCAACGTAATAAGAAGGCACAGCAATAGTTAACTTCAACGTAATAAGAAGTCACAACAATAGTTAACTTCAACGTAATAAGAAGTCTCAACAGTTGAAAGTATGCGGAAGTGGGAAATCCGATTGTATCTTTCTTTTCAAACTCAGTTAGTCAGGTACTAATTTTTTTTTAGCCTCGTTGACTGGACAACGTCAAGATTGGGAATGTAGAAAGTGCAACGGAAAGGAACTCAACACGGTCAATCTCAGCAGGACAGAAACAATCAGTTGACGGAAACTTTTGATTAATGTTGGAACAGTCGACAGAGCGGTTATAAGAATGCCACGACTACGGTGAAGCCAGTCCGAATTAAAGACTAAAGCTTTGATCAAACCCCTATCAGGGGACTGGTTGGTCTAGAGGCAAGACGCAGGCCTCGAGACGGAGAGGTTGTGTGTTCAAATCCCGACTACACTGGTTGGGATTTTTATTTATGATTTCTCTCTGCGGCAACCACCCCTGGTCTCAGCAATGAGGCCCGGCTTGAAACGTCAATTACTCATCGACGGAAAAAAATATGAGTACCCCCGAAGTCGGAGTTATCTACCTGTGCGGCGAGGGACCCCTGTGCACACGGCTGCCAGGGAAAAATGAATTAACACGCAAAATTCAGTTCCTAGTCTCTAGGGACTTCGTCAGAGGTCAAAACTGGCGAACGAAAACAAACCCCTATCAGTTTATCTCTAAGCTAGGGCGCTACTACTACACCTCTCATGTTCTTTGTAACAAAAGTACACAATTTTAAATAAAAAAATATAACTTGGTTTAGGTTAGTTTCATCATCATCAAGTACCATGCCTGCTGGCGTAAGTGACCATTTTTCTCCACAATTTTTAATTTTGACAGTTATTTATCATTTCTGTTGTTGACCTTCTGCCAAGCCATTCTCTTATTAAGCTATCTGGTATCTTTTCTCTTTCCTTCCCTCTATGTCTTCGTCCTTCAATTTTCCCAGTTGTTACAATATATTCCAGTTGTTCTCTTCTCATTACATGGCCAAAAAATGATGATTGTTTTTTCCTAATATTGGAAATTAGTTACTTTAAGGACTCTAAGAGGAAATCTCATTTCAGTAGTTGTGGTCTTTCTTTTATTTGTTTCCTGTAACACAAAGTTAACAGCGATACTGAGATCTATATTTGAGTTTTTGCATTTATCGTCAAGTGCATATTTTAAAAAAAAATATATTATTTGTTCATTTGTTTGGTTCACTTGACATCAGTCCTCATTTCAGTCTGGATTTTCTCAGTTCGGTCCTGCATTATTTCACTTTTATTTGTTTCAGTTTTATTTTTTGTTCAGTTCCTCATTGTTAATGACGATCAGAGAAACGGTTTCTTTTGCATCTTATGACATCTGTCGTTAGAGAAGTTGGCTTCACGATCAATGTTGTTCCAGCTGCCCAGGTGGTAATGAGATATGAAGAAAAGAAGGAAAGAGCCTTTTAATTATTCTGAACCAAATAAAATTAGGCCTGAAACCTGAAACTAAACAAAAACTGGCCAGCGAGTTTAATTAAGAAGCAAAAATTGGCATAATTTGGCACAATATAAAATATGCCATGGAAGAATAATAAACCTTGTTTATGCCCATATTTTGGGCGTTAAAATGGATTGGTAATGTTGTAAGACAGAGAGATCAAAACATAACATACTGAGCCATTAATAAGCAGTGTAACATCATCAGACTCAAGGGGTGGACCTCGAAAAGGATGGATTGACAGTATATTAAAAACAATAGGAAACAATACAGTGGGAGAGGTCAACAGAAGAGCAAAAGATGGACTGATAGAATATTAGAAGCGCTAGGAAACATAACAGCAGGAGAGGCCAACAGAAGAACAAAAGATGGATTGATGGAATATTAGAAGCGCTAGGAAACATAACAGCAGAAGAGGTCAACAGAAGAGAAAAAGATGGATTGATGGAATATTAGAAGCGCTAGGAAACATAAAAGCAGGAGTGGTAAAGAGAAAAACAAAAGATGGATTGATGGAATATTAGAAGCGCTAGGAAACATAACAGCAGGAGGGATCAGAAGAAGAGCAAAGGACCGCACATTATATTTCCCTTCGACGCTGAAAGTCAAATGAGGAAAGAAAGAAGTGCTACCATTGTCAAACAAGCACAATTCTTTTAGAGGCACTTGCGTGAGTTCGTAACATGTGCAATGTAGACTAGAAGCTGTACAGAAAACTAGAAGAAATACAGACAGAAATGTGTCATTGAGAGGAATAGTGGATGTAAAATCAGCTATTGACTATCATCATCATCATCAAGTACCGGGCCTGCTGGAGTAGGTGATCATGTATCTCCACAACTTTCGATCTCGACAGTTATTTTATCATTTCTGTTGTTGACCTTCTGCCAAGCCATTCTCTTAAGCTGTTTGGTATTTTTTTAAATCTTTGTTTCCCTCTATCTCTCCGTCTCTCAATTTTTCAAGTTGCTACAATATATTCTAGTTGTTCTCTTCTCATTACATGGCCAAAAAATGATGATTATTTCTTCCTAATATTGGAAATTAGCTCTCACTGTTGACTATACTGTGACCTTCCAGTCATGTCGCAAGAGGCAACTAAGGAGGTTGATCGATGACTTGACAAGCTGTCATTCTAAAAAGTATTGGTATGGAAACAGCCATAGATTTTAGAAGCAGCGATCTCTGCAATATGTGCCATTTTGGCACGCAAGGTTTCTATTTTTGAGATTGTAGTTCTGCCCTATGTGCCGTCTTCGGCTCGAAAGGACAATAGATAGATAGATAGATAGATTGATAATAAAAAAAAGTAAGTAAAGTACCCCCGTCACGCCAAAGATTGATAATACTGGACAATAAAGAATCAAATTGTTAGGGTATTTGTCCTGAGTCGGTCTCAGATTCTTAAGCCTTTACGTACGGACGTTTTTGATTCGTTGCAATGAAAGAGATTTCAGCGACAACATTTTTAGTGGTTTTAAGAATCAATCTACATGTTTATATTTATCAAACACATCATCATCATCATGTGCTATACCGGTTGGCGTAGGCGATCATGTCCTTCCACAATCTTTTATCTACAGTGCATCGTATCAGTTCTGTTGTTGACTGTTTTCTATGCCATGACACCAAGCTATGCAGTATCTTCTCGCTTTGTCGTCCGTGATCTCTCTTTTCTTGTATTTTGTCTGTTGTAACCAAGTATTCAAACTTTCCTCTTCTCATGATGTGCCCGAAAAATATCGATTGTTTCTTTCTGATCTTTTTTAAGAGCTCCTTTTTGTGTTGGCCTCTTTGAGAATTTCCTCGTTGGTCATTTTAGCTGTCCAGTGAACTTTCAACATTCTTCTGAGAAATCCCATCTCTGTGGCCTCTAGCTGTCTTTTGATTTGTTTGTCTACTGTCCATGATTCGCTTCCATAGGTCAGAATTGGTTCTATATAGCACCGATGAACTCTGTTTCTCACTTCTATTGACATAGATTTGTTGCATAAGATCTAACACGTAACATATTATATATGAATGTTTAGATAATTGAACAAGGAATTATATTTCATCAATACCAATATGATACAAGGCTTGTAAAAAGAGTATGGTTTGATGAAGGTGCACACTAATCAAATTGAGAGTGACGCACTGTGCGGCGAAACGTTCGGAAAGAGTTAATCAGTGAACCAGAACTGATAAAGACTTCAATTCCGCATCATGGCGGCGAGTATTGAAATAATACAAATCTGTCTACCTAAGCGAACCTAAGGATCAAGGAGGCATGGCAACCCGGTATTCAAAATGAATTGTTAAAGTCGGAAGCGCTGGGCCTAGAGCCTTGTAGTTACAACATATACTACATAATATAGCAACAGGGAAATATTGTCACAGCTATTATGCAGATATCCAAGCAATAAAGTTGGCAATAGAAAAACTGCTGAACAGTAATTTTAGCCCACAGCCTGTAGTGTTTTTGACAGATGCAAGATCAGTACTCCAGGCAGTACTATCCAGGAAATTACCACATCTGCAGACCTTATTGACTGAACTCTACAAGCACGACAGGGTTGCCCTGCAGTGGATCCCATCTCACTGTGGAATATCATGAAATGAAAAAGCGGATCAGTTGGCAAAGGAAGGTTCACCAGGCACACAACTAGATACACCGGTTACATACCATCATAAGAAACAGATAATCAAATCAATCAGATGACCACAAGCCCCAAATCAGGATGCCTTTCATAATATGAATAGATATGAACAAGTTATCATTATACGCCTCAGAACAGGACACAATCGACTCCATAGTCACATGTATACAAAATTCAAGATCGGCACCTCAACTACTTGTACATGTGGACAGGCACCCCAGACTGCTGAACACATACTTCAAGACTGCACTGAATATAGTAGACTGAGGAAAATCAATTGGCCCATAGATACAACATTACAGACAAAACTATATGGGCCACTGCAAGAATTACAAAAGACAGTACAATTTATACAGGAAACGACATTGCAGATATAGACAATACTTCAGGCGAACGAAAGATAGATAGATAGACAACATATACTCGTGCGTAAACTTGATGTTCTCTTCAGAGAAGAACGTTGATTAGGAATAATCGACAAAGAAACAAAGAAAGCAAAAGAAAGAAATATTTTCTATATAATTTGATCTTCCGTAATTTGATTCTTCCGTAATGTTATTTTCCGTAATTTGATTGAACTTTGACAAGTTTTACAAATAACTTCCTAGGGTTCCGGAAATATTAATTCTTCAAACTGAAACCAACGCCCCTTGTGAGCCACCGGTGTGATATCCTCATTAAACACGCCATAGTAACACTGTTATCATGTTGTGCAATATTATCTCTGAAATTGTCCTCTTTGTTTTTCTTTACAAATTTTAATTATGATCAAAATTTAAACAAAAGTTTGATCATGACGTCATTGAGTATTTCAAAATATTCAAGGCAATTAATTCCGTGAAACAAATCAACAAAACAATTCCGCACATAAAGAGTAAACTTCTTTCAACCATGGACGCATAGATTTAGAGATGAGCAGGAACTAATACTATTTCTGGCTATTAACTCTCAACTCCCGGACTCACTAGTCAAACAGTTCCAAAATATGTGGAAATAATATGCAAAGGCAGCTTTCCAGAAATTGAGGAACATACTGTGCAATCCAGGGAGCCACGATAGCTCAGTGGTTAGTGAACTGGACTACAATGGACAAGGGGTAGGGTTCTATCACAACCGACGGCTTCCGGGTTCACCCAGCCTTAAATGGGTACCGGATTTTTTTCTGGGAAAGTAAAGCGGCACGGGCGTAATACCGACCACATTACCCCAAAAATCATGTGCCGAAGGTCTGTAAAATTTATGGTCACTAACACCATATTCCCTATACGCCACTTGGCGTGACGGGGGTTCTTTACTTTTTTTACTTACTGTGCAATCCATTTTTGACAATAGAATCAAGAAAAATGTTCTTAAATATTATGTATTGCCAGTCTTAACATATGGATGTGAATTATGGACAATAGGGCAATAGACAAGAAAATCACTAGAGTCTGCAGAAATGTGGTTTTACAGAAGAATGTTGAGAATACCATTGACATCTAAGAAGAATAATGAAAACGTTCTGAAAGAGGCCAAAACAAAAAGAGAGTTAATTTCCAATATTAGGAAGGAACAATCATCATATGTTGGCCATGTAATGAGAAGGGGACAGCTGGAATATATTGTAACAACTGGGAAAATTGAGCGACGAAGAGATAGGGGAAGCAAAGAGAAAACATACTAGACAGCTTAAGAGAATGGCTTGGCTGAAGGTCAACAACAGAAATGATAAATAACTGTCGAGATCGAAAACTGTGGAGAGACATGATCACCTACTCTATCAGGCACGGTACCTGATGATGATGCTCTACAAACCCATATTATTATATTCGATAAACTATATTGTTATATTGTGGAGTATTTTCTTTTCTTTTCTTTTTATTTACATAAATTTACAAATATTCCTTTCGGCATTTACCCGATCACTACTGAAGGAATGGACAACTTTTCTTCGTCGTCTGCTCATTAAAGAACAAAATTGAAAGTACATGCTCTGTTTTAGTTTATTTGATTTTTTCGGCCCATAATATCCGACTTAGCACATTTTTTACCACCGGGCTGCCTTCCTATATTGATCCTTGCTTTCTCG
This sequence comes from Megaustenia siamemsis, assembly GCA_032433765.1. Taxonomy (NCBI): domain Eukaryota; kingdom Metazoa; phylum Mollusca; class Gastropoda; order Stylommatophora; family Ariophantidae; genus Megaustenia; species Megaustenia siamemsis. The sequence goes on from JAVIAB010000088.1 coordinate 62,539,014, forward strand.
GCCATTTTGATAGTCTGCTTCCAGGGGCACTGCAGGTAGCTGGAGCAGGATCTTGATATGATCTGACGTACGTTGATCCTGACGTATGCTGTCACCTGTGGGTCGCTGACCTCACTGGACTCAACTGATGGATGTGCTCCTTGGCTCCACCAGAGGTTCTGTTTGGTAAAATAATTTACATGGAATTTATGTTGGAGAACTAATCTCTCATGGATTCCAGGAAATGCTAAGAAGTTCGTGCAAATGGGTCAAGGTTGTTCTTGAGGTTCTGATATTTCGAGAAGAAAAACCGGAGCACCAATGTGTGTGACTAGAGTGCATTGATTATGATTCTAACATAACACAAGGTAAGACAATGTCACATGATGTCATCATCATCATGATTATGGTTATGGTTTATCGAGGGCCCCGGTATCACTGCAAACGAATTAAAATCCATAATTGCTCAATCGCCCGTGCCAGTGGAATCATCCGAATTAACATCTCGTCTCATTGAAGGATAAAAACAAAGAAAGGTAGCTACAGTCTCCCTCATAGCAGCTACAGCACTCGCCAAAAGACATAAGGCCAAGCGGCACCGAAAGTGAGCGCATCTGAACTGTCCTTCGTCATACGATATCATCATTCATTGTAAGTAACTGGAATATCGAAACACAATCCGGACGAAAAATACAGCTCACGGTGTGCACAGAGCACTAAACTCAGTATCTCCGTCAGCAAGCCGGCCTTGGAATATGAGGAAAGTGCAACAAGGAACACTTTTCAGAATGAGCCTCAATGGTTCTTGCCGCCTATCCGCCATATTGACCAGTATATCCAACCAATGTGCAATACCAATTGACGTTAGCAATCATGTCCCTCCGCATTTATCTGTCCAGACTGCATCGTATCAATCTTGATAACTATTCCCCACGCCACGACATCAAATTATCTAATATCTTCTTTCTTTGTCATCCACAATCTCTCTTTCCCTGTATTTTGCCAGTTGTTACCAAGTATTTCAAATCAAATTTCCTCTTCTCATGATGTGTCCGAAAATGTTGATTGTTTCTTTCTGATGTTTTTTTAGAAACTCGCTTTTTGTGTTGGTAAGTAAATGTAAAGTACCACCGTCACGCCAAGTGGCGTACAGGGAAATATGGTGTTAGTGACCCTATATTTTACAGACCTTCAGCACATGATTTTTGGTGTAATGTGGTCAGTATTACGCCCGTGCTGCTTTACTTTCCCAGAAAAAAATCCGGTACCCATTTAAGGCCGGGTGAACCCGGAAGCCGTCGGTTGGGATCGAACCCTACCCCTTGTCAGTTGTAGTTCAGTTCACTAACAACTGAGCTATCGCGGCTTCCTTTTTGTGTTGGTGTCTTTGATGATTTTCTCGTTGTTCTTTCAAGCTGTCCAGAAAACCATTTCTATGACCCGTACATCTTCCCACTTGTTTGTCCACTGTCATTGATTCACTTCCATAGGTCAGAATTGGCTCTATATAGCACTGATGAATTCTCTTACTCACTTTCATTGACATAGACTTGTTGCACAAGATTTGTTTCATTTTCTGAAATACTACATTGGCTTGTGCTATTCTGCTGTTTATTTCTGTGGTGCATCTTCCGTCTGATGTTATTGTGCAACATAACATAACATAACATAACATTATATCACATAACGTGTTAAGTGACACTAACTTCCAGCAAGATGACATAACAAATTCACGATGTTATGTCCTTATAATGATGACGTAGCTTGCCCTTCTCACAACTGGATGGTTCCCCGAATGGAATCAAACTATTGAGATTTTTTGTTTTCTGCAGTAGCCCCTAGAACTCAAAGCGGAGGCGAAGGCGCGCCTCACAGCACCAGAGCTGGAAGAGCGACTCATAGCTGATGGCTTGCGCCAGGATCGGTGAACCAAAACCATCCAGACCCTGCTCCACCTCTCCGCTGTGCCTCCAGTAACAGACTAACCTGTCTAGTCTGGCCAAGCGAGCAGGGATCGAAGAGGGAAGACAACCCGGTACTCAAAAACGTCGTGCTGAAGTCGGATGTGTTGGGCCGAAAGGCGCAAATATCACAGTGTTACACTGCAAACTGCAACACAACGCAAACACGTCCACTTAACGTGTTTTTAAGGACGGATGACGAAGAGGAAGTCTACAGTCTACGAATACTCTAGAATACTTTAGTTATCGGGCGAACGCAACCAACCAGACCTCAATGTAGGTTAGTCCTTACACCTTGTTCTATCGGAAACTGACATTAAAAATGAGATCTCGTGTTCAAATTGAACAAATAAAAGAAATCTTAACAATTCAGAATGGAAACTAATAGAGTAAGTTGCTCTTCCATAAAAAAAGGTACCTGACTCAATAATTGTTCGGAGTTTCTCAGACAGACAAAAAGGATTCTCCTTGTCCACTACCCTCATAAATAAACGCCAGGACAATCTCTGGAAGAGAAAAGCATCGTGAACGCAAACCGGCGACCAGGCCTCATGAGACTGAGTACAGTGAAGTCACTAACACTTTATTACTCAATGATAATTGCTATAGGATTACCTTTCATCAACATCATGTGCCATACTGGTTGGCGTAGGCGATCATGTCCTTCCACAATCTTCTATCTACAGTGCATCTATCAGTTCTGTTGTTGACTGTCTTCCATGCCATGACACCAAGCTATCCAGTATTTTCTCTCTTTGTCGTACGCGATCTCTCTTTCCTTTTATTTTGCCAGTTGTAACTAAGTATTCCAACTTTCCTCTTTTCATGATGTGTCCGAAAAATGTTGATTGCTTCTTTCTGATGTTTTTTTTTAGGAATTCCCTTTTTGTGCTGGCCTCTTTGAGAATGCGTTCCTTGGTCTTTTTAGCTGTCCAGGGAACTTTCAACATTCTTCTGAGAAACCCCATCTCTGTGCCCTCGGCTCGTCTTTTCATTTGTTTGTCTACTATCCATGATTCGCTTCCATAGGTCAGAATTGGTTCTATATAGCACCACTGATCTCTCTTTCTCATTTCTATTGACATAGGTTAAGATTACCTTTATCTAACTAATATATCGCTTTGGGGAAAGGTAAAACACAACGATGGGTAATGGCGTCAAGATGCATAGAAATGCGAAGCTTCTGTGAAGTTGATTATAATAATGAAATTTAAAGAAAAAAAGGAAATAGTGGTATTGTAACAGCTTGACATATGTGAGAAACAAAACAAAAGTAGAACGACGTTTCAGCCAAAAGGCCTTCAGCAGGAACAATAAACAATTGTTGTGTTGTTTAGTATTATAGAGACCTGGTTTTAATTTGTTTAAACAGGGGCCTCAGTTTCATTTACCTTAGACAGATTAGGGTCTCACAAGATCGAACTCCGCCCTTGGAGTTCGTGCATCTGTGCTCAAACCATCTTTATGTACCTTCACTGGCGTGTGGCAGGCATGTTTCATACTGGGGACGAGCTGAGGAGGAGGTCAGAGCGCTATGGAATTGTCCATCGTGCAAATGAAGATAATCTGTCGACAAGACTAATCTCAAATTCTGTACTTCTCTCAAAGGTCAGTTCCATGAAACATGGAAACGAGAACATCCAAAGCATAACGAGAGTGACGGATACCACCAACTATCAAGGAGGGATCAAGTCATCATACTTCACCTACGAACCGGCCACAATAGAATGAGAAATCATATGTTCACCAAATTCAAAATAGGTACAACCAGCCTATGCCACTGTACACTGGGCAACATGACTACCAAACATGTTCTACAGGATTGCCCCCAGTACACAGACCTGAGAAGAGCAGTGTGGTCCATACCCACCTCCCTGCAAGAGAAACTTAATGGGGCAATCGATTCACTTAAACAGACAGCTGACTTCATAAGAGAGTCTTGAATCTTACACTGATTGAGTCTTGATCGCAGAGAGAGAGAGAGAGAGAGAGAGAGAGAGAGAGAGTGAGAGAGAGAGAGAGACATCTCTCCAGTCTAGAACAATGCTCTTAAGGATTTCTATGCCTCCTCTTCTCCACACTTCGCTGAGCCATCAAGGCTTTCTCTTTCCCTGTGGGTTCCAAAACAATGCCTATTCTTTCTGTGCTTCCATCATACTTTCCTATAGTGTTTCTAATAAATACATCTCTATTCTCTATTTACAGTCTATCACTCATGACTTCCGGTCAATATGGCGGATAGGCGACAGGACCGTTGAGGATCTGTTTGAAGAGTGCTCCTTGCTGCAGTTTCCTCATATTCCAAGTCCGGCGTCTTGCCGGAGCTACTGAGTTTGGTGCTCTGTGCACACTGTGTGCTGTGTTTTTTTTTTTTTTTTATCCGGATCATGTTTCGATATTCCGACTGTTTGCAATGAGTGATGATATCGTGTGACGACATTTGGCTGCGTTCACTTTTCGGAGCGGTTACGCCTTATATCTTTTGGCGTGTGCTGTAGCTGCTACAATATGAACTGTCTTTCTTTATTTGAATCCTTCGATTTCGATGCGATGAGATATTAATTCGAATAACTCCACTGGCACGGGCGGTTGAGCATTTATGGATTTTTAATTCGTTTTCTGTGACACCGGGGCGTTTTACTAACTATAACTACAATCTATCTCTGTTTTGATCCTTGGTTTTTTTTTTTCTTTACTTTCTAATTGCTATTTATTTCCTCTGAACAGTTGAAACCATGAAATCGAACCATCATTAAAAAAGAAGAATAACTACTGTTATTTGTGTCGATGTGGCCCTATGAATTATTTAAAAATCAACAGATTAGCCAATCCTAATCGATATTTAGAAACACCGATATCAAACCCCGTGAAAGTTACTGCTCTTGATTTCAGAGAATTCTGCCCGGGCCTACAGAGACTACATCTAATCCGATTTCTCATTCCGTTTAATCTGATTCTCGTTTTACGTTTTTTCAAGGAACGCAGATTAAATGTAATAATGGGAGTCGCCGGGGGAAGAGTGTTTTGAGTCTGAAGTAACCGGAAATATGTGCGGCTGAATAGCGTCAAGATGGTTTAAGATCAGAACTCTGGGGACTTTTATTACACAAGGGGAGTAACTACAAGATTGATGTTTGCAAGGGAGGCAACTTTGGGAAATTTTGAAATACGGAGACCAGAGAAAGGATGATATCGAGGAAGGGGTTGATAATGGAGGGAGAGGCAGGGGAGGATGTTGATATTTGGTGAGAAAGAGATGAGAGTAGCAGTTGGAGAGTAAAGGAGGAGTTTGGTAGCTGTAACGTGAGAGGGGAGAGTAGCAGTTGGAGAGTAAAGGAGGAGTTTGGTAGCTGTAACGTGAGAGGGGAGAGTAGCAGTTGGAGAATAAAGGAGAAGTTTGGTAGCTGTAACGTGAGAGGGGAGAGTAGCAGTTGGAGAATAAAGGAGAAGTTTGGTAGCTGTAACGTGAGAGGGGAGAGTAGCAGTTGGAGAATAAAGGAGAAGTTTGGTAGCTGTAACGTGAGAGGGGAGAGTAGCAGTTGGAGAATAAAGGAGGAGTTTGGTAGCTGTAACGTGAGAGGGGAGAGTAGCAGTTGGAGAATAAAGGAGAAGTTTGGTAGCTGTAACGTGAGAGGGGAGAGTAGCAGTTGGAGAATAAAGGAGGAGTTTGGTAGCTGTAACGTGAGAGGGGAGAGTAGCAGTTGGAGAGTAAAGGAGGAGTTTGGTAGCTGTAACGTGAGAGGGGAGAGTAGCAGTTGGAGAGTAAAGGAGGAGTTTGGTAGCTGTAACGTGAGAGGGGAGAGTAGCAGTTGGAGAGTAAAGGAGGAGTTTGGTAGCTGTAACGTGAGAGGGGAGAGTAGCAGTTGGAGAGTAAAGGAGGAGTTTGGTAGCTGTAACGTGAGAGGGGAGAGTAGCAGTTGGAGAGTAAAGGAGGAGTTTGGTAGCTGCAACGTGAGAGAGAGTAGCAGTTGGAGAGTAAAGGAGGAGTTTGGTAGCTGCAACGTGAGAGGGGAGAGTAGCAGTTGGAGAGTAAAGGAGGAGTTTGGTAGTTGGAGAAAAAGATTTCAGATTGACTGTCGGAGAGAAAGAGGAGAGTGGTAGTTGGAGGGTAAGAGAGGAGTGTGGTAGTTGGAGGGTAAGAGAGGAGTATGGTAGTTGGAGGGTAAGAGAGGAGTATGGTAGTTGGAGGGTAAGAGAGGAGTGTGGTAGTTGGAGGGTTAGAGAGGAGTGTGGTAGTTGGAGGGTAAGAGAGGAGTATGGTAGTTGGAGGGTAAGAGAGGAGTATGGTAGTTGGGGGGTAAGAGAGGAGTGTGGTAGTTGGAGGGTTAGAGAGGAGTGTGGTAGTTGGAGGGTAAGAGAGGGCAGTCGTAGTTGGAGGGTAAGTGAGGACAGTGGTAGTTGGAGGGTAAGAAATGAGTGTGGTAGTTGGAGGGTAAGAGAGGAGTGTGGTAGTTGGAGGGTAAGAGAGGACAGTGGTAGTTGGAGGGTAAGAGAGGACAGTGGTAGTTGGAGGGTAAGACAGAACAGTGGTAGTTGGAGGGTAAGAGAGGACAGTGGTAGTTGGAGGGTAAGAGAGGACAGTAGTAGTTGGAGGGTAAGAGAGAACAGTGGTAGTTGGAGGGTAAGAGAGGACAGTGGTAGTTGGAGGGTAAGAGAGGACAGTTGTAGTTGGAGGGTAAGAGAGGACAGCGGTAGTTGGAGGGTAAGAGAGGAGAGTGGTTGTTGGAGGGTAAGAGAGGACAGTTGTAGTTGGAGGGTAAGATATGAGATTGGTGGTTAGAGAGTTAGAAGGAAGAATGATAGATGGAGAATAAGAAATGAGATTGGTAGTTAGAGAGTAAGAAGTAAACAGTGTTAGTTGGTGAGTTATGGAGAGTTAATTGAAAAGTAAGTAAATGGTAATTTTAGTGGAAGAGTAATGTAGGAGACTGTTAGACAGACAGACAGATAGTACGAGAGGAAAGTTACAGGGAGGTAGTAAGAGAAGAAAGTATTTAAGGAGTGAAAAAGCGGTGAGGGAGTGAATTAGAGAGAGAGAGAGAGAGAGAGAGAGAGAGAGAGAGAGAGAGATGGTAAAAGAGAGTACAGTTTTAGGACAAGAGAGTAATGGAGAAAATGCATTATGGCGAGGATAGAAGAAATATGTTCTATAATCTACTTTTTTGTGTGGGAATGCTCTCCCTTGGTGTCGTAACCTGTTATTACAATTGTTGAATTGGAAGAGACAAAAGTAACGAAATTCATAAATAACCACCCATTTTATATAGATGGAAAGCTACATAAACACTTCATAATGAATACGATTTATACAAATGTATAATCACTGCTGTTGATTGACACTTAATCGATTCTACCTTTTAAAATAAAAATAAAAAGTTAAATTTCTTTACAGATGCCAATTTTGTCTGTTTAAGGGTAATGTTAAAATTATGTAACCTGGGCTTCATTATGAGGGAAATAGAGAATAGTGACAGTGTGACCTTAGAAATTAGGATAAATACAAAAATAAAAATTTTCAACTCAAATGTTAAGGCGGTCCTATTATATGGCTGTCAAACATGGAGAACAACAAAATTGACAATCACGAAGATACAGACTTTCATTAATGGATGCTTGCGCAGAATAAAAGGATGGAAATGACAGGACAAAATCACTAACATAGAATTATGGAAATGTACCAGACAAACGCCAGTGGATAAAGAAATACAGCGACGACGATGGCGCTGGATAGGACACACACTACGGAAAGTATTACACAATAGGCCCTTTTTTGGAATCCCCAGGAGAAAAGACAAAGAGGAAGACCAAGGAATTCTTGGAGAAGACAGTAGAAGCAGAGATGAAGATGATGGGGAAGACATGGAATGATCTTAAAAGAATGACAAAAAAAACAGAACGACTTGGAAAGTGTTTGTTGGCGACCTATGCTCCACTGGGAGCTAAAAAGGTAGAAGAAGATAAAGAGGAAAGGTAATGTTAAACGTATGTTAGCTGGGCTTCATTATGAGGGAAGTAGAGAATAGTGACACTGTGACCTTCCAGGCATACCGTAAGAGGCGACTAAGGAGGTTGATCGATGGCTTGACAAGCTGTTATTGTAAAAGTATTGTTATGGAAACAGAGCCATATATTTTATAAGTGGTGATGTCAGCAAAATATGTGCCATTTTGGCACGCAAGGTTTCTGTTTTTGATATTGTGGTTCTGCCATATGTGCCGTCTTCGGCTCGAAAGGACAATAGATAGATAGATAAACGTATGTTCCTATACATGACTGAGCTATAAATCAGAAAACATATGCCGGGAATGTTGCTGTCGAATCTATTTAAGTTGATAACATATGCTTTACGAATCATCATCATCAAGTACCGAGCCTGCTGGCGTAGGTGATCATGTCTCTCCACAACTTTCGAGCTCGACCCTTACAAATCACTGGTTTATTTTTTTTTTTTATTCATACAGCACGCTCGGCAGGCAGAATAGTCAAGGAAGACAGTGGTGCATACGTCATGACCATGAGTAGCATGACGATGGAGGTGATGGCAGTGACCAGGGCTTTCATCTGGTTAGAGTCACAAGAATGCATGTAATGGGAAGAATCATTGCCGAAGTGAAAAACACGAAAGTTCACCTTTGTCTACGTAACAGGACATGCGGGAGTACGGGGAAATGAAAGAGCGGACAGGTTGGCTAGCTACGCTGTCGTTGAGGATGGTCAACCAATTGATCGGGCGGACATCATCAATGCCCTCCAAGATGTGGGAAGAGCACCGGACTTCGACAAACACAAATCCACGTCACTTCTTCGGATGATGGAGATGTTGAGTTAAGTTGGGCACAGTCAGAAATGAGAAACTTAGTGGGCGTGTAAGAAAACTTATCAACCAACAAAGAACTGGAGTCGTCAGTCGCTGGACACTGAGGGAATTGCTGAGGAAAGGATCTGAGCATCTATGGACATGTTTGAAGTGCAATGATGATGACACACAAATAACTCAATAACTCAATATTCTCCACAACCTAATTAACACTCGTTGCTACAAATATTTTGAAATGATGCTCCATTTTGTGGACACCCTGAGATATGAAATTGTAAATTAGGACAAAATGTTCAAAATGAAAGCCTTCCCTATAGTTTACGCTAAGATGGCTCTCTAGAATGGCTCTTAATTTCCTTTCTATCTATCTATTGACCTTTCGAGCCGTAACCGGCCCATAGGGCGTAGACCAAGATACACCTTCTCCTATATGAATTTTTGTTCTAGCAGTTTTCTTTTAAAGATATTTTATCAAATCTCGCCATCTGTCTCTGTTCTGTGCAAGCAGTTCTATCTCATTGAGGGAGCCGATTCCTGCTGCTCTTGCCTCTCTCATCAATGTTCTTCTCAGTGTCTCCCTGGGTCTTCCTCTTTTTCTTTTACCTGTTGTTTCCCATATGAGGGCTTGCTTTGCTATTCGATTATTATCTCTTCTCATCACATGTCCAACGTATGACCATCGTCTTTTCTTTATTACTGAAGATATTAGTGGTTGATTGGCGATTTCTCTAATTTCCTCGTTTGTTTTGAATTCGTTCCATTCTATACCAAGTATTTTCCTTAGACATTTATTTTCGAATGCGTTCAACTTTGTTTCTATATCTCTTGTTGTTTTCCAGCTTTCACACGCATACGTAAGGGTTGATAGTACATTTGATTTGAATAGCCTAAGTTTTGTGTTTGTGCTAATGAGTTTTGATTTCCACAACTTTTCAAGGCTTCTGAAAGACATTGCTGCTTTAGCCAGTCTGATTCTAATTTCTTTGCTCGTATCCCCTTCTCGATCAATGTGACTTCCAAGATAGATGAAGTGATCGATCTCTTCTACTGGTTTGTTTTCCATGTATATTTTGTCACTTGTTGGAATTAAACTTTTCATGACTTTAGTCTTTTCATGATTGACCTCAAGCCCAATTTTGCTGGCTATTGATGATAGTTCATTTGTGTTTTCCTGCATCGTTTTTATCTGATTGCTGATGAGAACTATGTCATCAGCAAAGTCCAGGTCCTCCAAATGGTCTCCTTGTATCCATTCGATGCCTTTATTACCAGTGCAGCATTTCTTCATTATGAAGTCCATAACAATTCCAAATAACAAGGGCGATAAAATACATCCTTGTTTAACCCCAGTTTCTATTGGGAAACATTCGCTCAGTCCTTCCTCTGTTCGAACTGCACATGTGTAACCATCATACATGTCTTTGATAATATTTATGATTTTTGATGGTAAGCCATATTGCTTCAGAATTTTCCACAAAGAATCTCTATGAATACTATCAAATGCTTTTTTGAAGTCGATGAAGTTAAGTACAAAAGGTTTTTGCTTTTCAATGTGTTCCTCCAATATAAGTCGTAGAGTGAAAATGTGGTCAAGACAGCTTCTCCCTTTTCTAAACCCAGCCTGTTCTTCACGCATTACTGTATCTATTGAATCCTTTATTCTATTTAGGATGATTTTACAGAATAATTTTGAGGCAACTGACAAAAGTGTCACGCCTCTCCAATTGTTACAATCTCTAAGATTGCCCTTTTTTGGGATCTTAACAATGATTCCTTTTTTCCATTTATGAGGCGTCTTCTCTGTTTTCCAAATGATGTTGAACATTTTTTGGAGATGTATTAAATTATGGCTATCAATTGCCTTGAGGATCTCAGCTGTTAACTTATCCTCTCCAGCAGCCTTGTTATTGGTCATTAGCTTTAAGGTGGTTTCTATTTCGCTCAAGGTGAAGTCATCTAAATTTACATCTAATTCTGCTGCTGGTGTTTCAGCTTCAAAATCTATTAAACTGTGAGGTAGTGGACGGTTAAGAATTTCTTTGAAGTGTTCCGCCCAACGGGCTTTTATGTCTGCGCTTGTTGTTAGCATTAATCCAGATTTGTCTAGAATTGGTGTTCCACTGGATGTATAGGTGTTTGTCAGCATCTTTTGTACAGTATAAAGAGTTCTGCTGTCTCCTGTAATTGCAGCTGTCTCTGCTTTCTCTGCCAAGTTGTCTATATAAGCTCTTGTATCTCTTCTTGCCGAACTTTTCACTTTGTTGTCTAATTCTTTGTATGTTGCTTTTGCCAGAACCTTTCCAAGATCTGTCTTTACATTAGTCATGGCTCTCTTCGCTTCTCTTCTTTCTTTGATGTATTCCTTTCAATTAAAATTAAATTTTAATTTCCTTTCAAGGCATTGAAAAATTAGTTGTAGCGTATTTTATCACAGAGGTCTGCATTCATTTTCAAATGACTCAAACAGATGAGTAAATGGAAATAGACTTTCCAACTAGGGTTAGGGTCATTTTAGTTTTGTTTCATGAAAGCGACCCCAAGAAGTCCTAAGTCACGATTTGAAACTTTGATGAACAGAAAAGTGAGAAGAGATGAAATATTGTATGCGTGTGGCTTTTCTTTTTTTTTTCCGACATGAAAAATAGTAAAGGTAGTCGTATAACACTGATAACAATAAGAAAAATAAAAATAGCAATACTAATCACAATCATCATCATGTGCCATACCGGTTGGTGCAAGCGATCACATCATCATGTGCCATACCGGTTGGTGTAAGCGATCATGTCCTTCCACAATCTTCTGTCTACAGTGCATCGTATCAGTTCTGTTGTTGACTGCTTTCCATACCATGACACCAAGCCATCCAGTATTTTCTCTCTTTGTCCTCCACGATCTCTCTTTCCTTTTATTTTGCCAGTTGTAACCAAGTATTCCAACTTTCCTCTTCTCATGATGTGCCGAAAAAATGTTGATTGCTTCTTTCTGATGTTTTTTAGGAGCTGCCTTTTATCACAACAGCAACACAAATAATGACAACAACAATAATAATAACAGCAACACAAATAATAACAGCAACACAAATAATAACAGCAACACAAATAATAACAGCAACACAAATAATAACAGCAACACAAATAATAACAGCAACACAAATAATAACAGCAACACAAATAATAATAACAACAATAATAATAATAATATCAGTAATAATTATAAAGTAAAGGTAAAGTCTCCCGTGTGTTACCGGGGCCTCATTATGTGGGAAGTAAAGACGTGACACTGTGACCTTCCATGCATGTCGTAAGAGGCGACTAAGGAGATTGATCGATGGCTTGACATGTTGTCATTGTAAAAAGTATTGTTATGGAAAAAGAACTTTAGAAGCAGTGATCTCTGCAATATGTGCCATTTTGGCAGGCAAGGTTTCTGCTTTTGAGATTGTGGTTCTGCCCTATGTGCCGTCTTCGGCTCGAAAGGACAATAGATAGATAGAAAGGTAAAGTACGAGACTTGAATCGGCGTCTTAGCACGCGAGTTTTTGACCATATGTGCTCGGCCGCTTATCGACAAGTGTTCGGAGACTTCTGGGTAGTGTCCCTTCAAGCATCGAAACTCACAATGCGAGGCGTTATTCCTCACCTTCCCAGAGTACTACCCTGGTACTTATTTCTGCCATCGGCTGAGTCGACCGCAGGGTTTATATTTTTTTTCCAACCACGAGTACAACCCACACTGCTCCCAGCGGGAATCGAACGGGTTGTCCGAACATCGGTAGCCCAGTCGGGTGGTTTTCCCAACTAGGCTACCAAAACCCCTAATAATTATAACAATAGCATTAACAATATTACCAATAGCAATAATAATAATAGTAACAACAAATATAATATTTAAGAACACTGATATTAAATAACAATAACTGGAACAATAAAGATTACAACAAAAACAATAGATATACAAATAATATTATAATAACAACAAAATATAAATAATTAAAATAATAATCATCATCATCATGTACCGGGCCTACTGGCGTAGGTGATCATGTCTCTCCACAACTTTCGATCTCGACAGTTATTTATCATTTTTGTTGTTGACCTTCTGCCAAGCCATTCTCTCAAACTGTCTGTTATTTTTTCTCGCTGCTTCCCTCTATCTCTTCGTCCCTCAATTTTCCCAGTTGTTGCAATATATTCTAGTTGTTCTCTTTTCATTACATGGCCAAAAAATGATGATTGGTTTTTCTTATATTGGAAATTAGCTTTCTTTTTGCTTTGACCTCTCTCAGAACATCTTCATTACTCTTCTTAGCTGTCCATGGTACTCTCAACATTCTTCTGTAAAACCACATTTCTACAGACTCCAGTGATTTTCTTTTCTGTTGTCCTATTGTCCATGATTCGCATCCATATGTTCAGACTGGCTCTACATAACATTTAAGAACTCTTTTTCTTGTCTCCATTGTCAAAAATGGATTGCATAGTATCTTCCCTAAATAATAATACAAAACTAATAATAATGTGGAACTGGAAACCCATTGGGAATGTTTCAACAAATAAAACAGGTTGTTAGACAAGGTTGTGTGCTGTCACCAGATTTGTTTAATATTTATAGTGAGATTATTTTAAGATACGTAAGGGACATGCCTGGAATAACAATTGGAGGTCATAATATAAATAATCTAAGGTATCCTGATGATAGTCTTAATCGCTATGAGTGAAAATGAGTTACAAGAAATGTTGAACATTATAGTGAAAGAAAGCAAAAAATAAAGGACTCAGCCTTAATAGCAAAAAGACAGAGGTAATGGCAACAACAAAGAAAAAGACATCACCTCAGTGCAAAATAAAGACAAGTGGAACAATATTAAAACAGGTAAATGAATTTAAATATTTGGGAGCTTTGTTAACCTCAGATGGAAGATGTACAAAAGAGGTGAAATGCAGAATGGCTCAGGCAAAGCCATCAATTCTAACCACGACTCCACTTCTTTCATCATGTCACATGTCAGCTAAGCCACCACTTCCAGCCAATACTCCACTTCTCTCATCCTGTCACACGTCAGATAAGCCACCACTTCCAGCCAATACTCCACTTCTCTCATCCTGTCACACGTCAGATAAGCCACCACTTCCAGCCAATACTCAACTTCTCTCATCCTGTCACATGTCAGATAAGCCACCCCTTCCAGCCAATACTCCACTTCTCTCATCCTGTCACACGTCAGATAAGCCACCACTTCCAGCCAATACTCCACTTCTCTCATCCTGGCACATGTCAGATAAGCCACCACTTCCAGCCAATACTCCACCTCTCTCATCCTGTCACATGTCAGATAAGCCACCACTTCCAGCCAATACTCCACTTCTCTCATCCTGTCACACGTCAGATAAGCCACCACTTCCAGCCAATACTCCACTTCTCTCATCCTGTCACATGTCAGATAAGCCACCACTTCCAGCCAATACTCCACTTCTCTCATCCTGTCACACGTCAACTAAGCCACCACTTCCAGCCAATACTCCACCTCTCTCATCCTGTCACACGTCAACTAAGCCACCACTTCCAGCCAATACTCCACTTCTCTCATCCTGTCACATGTCAGATAAGCCACCACTTCCAGCCAATACTCCACTTCTCTCATCCTGTCACACGTCAGATAAGCCACCACTTCCAGCCAATACTTCACTTCTCTCATAATGTCATAAGTCAGCTATGCCGACCACTTCCAGCCAATACTCCACTTCTCTCATCCTGTCACAAATCAGCTAAGCCACCACTTCCAACCAATACTCCACTTATCTCATCCTGTCACATGTCAGCTAAGCCACCACTTCCAGTCAATACTTCACCTCTCTCATCCTGTCACACGTCAGATAAGCCACCACTCCCAGCCAATACTCCACCTTTCTCATCCTGTCACACGTCAACTAAGCCACCACTTCTAGCCAATACTCCACTTCTCTCATCCTGTCACACGTCAAATAAGCCACCATTTCGAGCCAATACTCCACTTCTCTCATCCTGTTACACGTCAACTAAGCCACCACTTCTAGCCAATACTCCACTTCTCTCATCCTGTCACATTTCAGATAAGCCACCACTTCGAGCCAATACTCCACTTCTCTCATCCTGTTACACGTCAACTAAGCCACCACTTCGAGCCAATACTCCACTTCTCTCATCCTGTCACACGTCAACTAAGCCACCACTTCGAGCCAATACTCCACTTCTCTCATCCTGTTACACGTCAACTAAGCCACCACTTCTAGCCAATACTCCACTTCTCTCATGCTGTCACACGTCAACTAAGCCACCACTTCTAGCCAATACTCCACTTCTCTCATCCTGTTACACGTCAACTAAGCCACCACTTCTAGCCAATACTCCACTTCTCTCAAGCTGTCACACGTCAACTAAGCCACCACTTCTAGCCAATACTCCACTTCTCTCATCCTGTTACACGTCAACTAAGCCACCACTTCTAGCCAATACTCCACTTCTCTCATCCTGTTACACGTCAACTAAGCCACAACTTCTAGCCAATACTCCACTTCTCTCATCCTGTCACACGTCAGATAAGCCACCACTTCCAGCCAATACTCAACTTCTCTCATCCTGTCACATGTCAGATAAGCCACCCCTTCCAGCCAATACTCCACTTCTCTCATCCTGTCACACGTCAACTAAGCCACCACTTCGAGCCAATACTCCACTTCTCTCATCCTGTCACACGTCAACTAAGCCACCACTTCTAGCCAATAATCCACTTCTCTCATCCTGTCACATTTCAGATAAGCCACCACTTCCAACCAACACTCCACCTCTCTCATCCTGTCACACGTCAGATAAGCCACCACTTCCAACCAATACTCCACTTCTCTCATCCTGTCACACGTCAGCTAAGCCACCACTTCCAGTCAATACTTCACCTCTCTCATCCTGTCACACGTCAGATAAGCCATCACTCCCAGCCAATACTCCACCTTTCTCATCCTGTCACACGTCAACTAAGCCACCACTTCTAGCCAATACTCCACTTCTCTCATCCTGTCACACGTCAACTAAGCCACCACTTCGAGCCAATACTCCACTTCTCTCATCCTGTTACACGTCAACTAAGCCACCACTTCGAGCCAATACTCCACTTCTCTCATCCTGTCACACGTCAACTAAGCCACCACTTCGAGCCAATACTCCACTTCTCTCATCCTGTTACACGTCAACTAAGCCACCACTTCTAGCCAATACTCCACTTCTCTCATGCTGTCACACGTCAACTAAGCCACCACTTCTAGCCAATACTCCACTTCTCTCATCCTGTTACACGTCAACTAAGCCACCACTTCTAGCCAATACTCCACTTCTCTCAAGCTGTCACACGTCAACTAAGCCACCACTTCTAGCCAATACTCCACTTCTCTCATCCTGTTACACGTCAACTAAGCCACCACTTCTAGCCAATACTCCACTTCTCTCATCCTGTTACACGTCAACTAAGCCACAACTTCTAGCCAATACTCCACTTCTCTCATCCTGTCACACGTCAACTAAGCCACCACTTCCAGCCAATACTCCACTTCTCTCATTCTGTCACACGTCAACTAAGCCACCACTTCTAGCCAATACTCCACTTCTCTCATCCTGTCACACGTCAACTAAGCCACCACTTCTAGCCAATACTCCACTTCTCTCATCCCGTCACAAGTCAGCTAAGCCACCACTTCCAGCCAATACTCCACTTCTCTCATTCTGTCAGCTATTTTTTGTAAACCACTTACCGCCCACATTCTACTCCATTAAACAACCGAAAACTCTCCCCAAACCTGACAATTAGTGGACAAATAAAGTACCATTTAAAACGATCTCAATCTCTTTGACAAACTACAGAATATAGACAACAATGCAACATTAAAGGAGGGCATGGCGAGGGTCTAAACATAACGTTTTCTATTCCAATGTTTTCCCACAAGAAAATAAATCACCCTCAACAAGTCCTCGTGTTTCAGATTGAACGAAAATTGTTATAACTAATTCAGCGACTTTCAATCATGGCAACATGTGATCATTTGCCAAGTGAATTATTTTACATTTTACACATTCAGTACTGTATTACTGTGACATACACGTATTTTTTACAACTTTCACAACGTCAATATTTCCTTTTTTCAATTTGTAATTATAATATGCTATTCTCCCATATGAAACAAAATATATATATATATATATATATATATATATATATATATATATATATATATACATTCAATTTTTTAAATATTGATGACATTATCCAATTCAATAATGCGCATGACCGTGTGGCTAAAACCGCTGTTTCGCTGAAAGGTCGGTAGACTGAAAGGATTTTTTTCTATCGGGGGTGAAATAAAAATCCTGTGTCTCACACGTCGTGGCGACTACTTGACCAAGCGGCCTTTATCCCTCTGGTTCTATCGTGAGTCCCCCGACATATACCAGCAATGATAATATGTGTTGTAAATATAGTTTCTTTGTTTTTTTAAATCTAATTTAAGTTTCTCGGGCTTTTTTTCTTCTGTGGCCCCCTCTCGACCTTATGTTCTTCTTGTGCTCCTCCCCCCCTTTTCGCCTCGACTCATGCTGTGCCCATCCTCAATTGCGTAAATTTTACTCATGGCTCCCTTAGGATTGCTTGTGCCTCTGTTCCTCCCGGACCATACGGCCCCAGTTTGAGAACTACTGAACAAATTCACAATTCCAAGACAGATAACTCAGTCCAAACTGCAGAATAATTCTGAGAATTAAATATTTTAAATGCAACTAAAGCGATAACATGATAATAAAATCAAATGATGGGACAAGACCAAGGGATAACATTACAACATAAAACAAGAACGGAATAGTAGAAAGCACGAGGATAACGCGAGTTACAAATTAGAACTCAGAAAGTATTTCAATCCCGGATATCCGATTTCCAAATCTAAAATTTCTATACTATAAAACTGAGCTATTATCTTCGACCATTCAAGCAACTGTGATAATGTTCTATGCGCATTAATGCGGCTCTAAAACATAATAGTCATAGAGACGAGATAAGAAAATTCAAGAAAAACTAAATAAAGAAAATATTAGCAAAAAATTAACAAAGAGATTACATAAATGACATTGAATTTGAAACGGATATTAGAAACCGTGAAGGACCAAAAAAGTCACTGAAATCATGAAAAAGAGAACATAAAGTCCAGTAAAAAGTAACTCATAATCAAGGATGATATTTTGACAGCCAAGCGACTGCATACTGCACAATTTTACATATAATACCACCATTGTACATATAATACCACAATATTACATATAATACCACCATTTTACATATAATACCACAATTTTACATGACAATAGAGATAATCGAACACGTTATTCTAAGAAAAAGAGAAGAAATAAATAATAAAAAACAAAGAAAGAAGGTGGAAAAGAAGGAAGGATATTATACGAGTATCAATAGTGTAACGTAATACTGAAACATATTTTATATAGTGGAAAACTTACAGGAAAATTACGGACAATTAATACACATTAAACAAGTTCTTCTAAGAAAGAAAGGATTGAAGGAAAGAAGCTAGCAACGAAACAAAGGAAGGAAAAAAAGGAAGAGAGAAGCAAAGGAAGGAAAAAAGAAAGTAAAAAATGAATGAAAGAAAGAGAGATAAAAAGAAAGAAAGAAAGGAAAAAAGAGAGATAAATAAAAAGAAAGAAAGAAAGAAAGCGAAAGAAAGAAAGAAAGAAAGAAGAAGAAGAAAGAAAGAAAGAAAGAAAGAAAGAAAGATAGAAAGAAAGAAAGAAAAAGAAAGAAAGAAAGAAAGAAAGAAAGAAAGAAAGAAAGAAAGAAAGAAAGAAAGAAAGAAAGTCTCAAGTATAGGGAACATCATTATGATGTTATACTTCAATCTTTGACACATTCTTTAGTTCACATGGACATCATTACGCCAGAATGCTCTTTCTTTCCCAGAAAATTCCCTGACAATGGTGCAAGGATCTGTGAAAGTAAAAATCTTCGACAGGACGCCGATTATCTATTCTTACCAAACCCCTACTTTCTAACTCAACGACCTAATTTTCTACATAAAATCAAAGAAAGTGGAGGGCATAGTTTCAGGTAAAAGAGAGAGAGTGGAAGATGTAGAAAAAGGTTGTTCGCCCAGCTTTAACTGGGTATCGATTTTATATTTGTGGGTAAGACAAGCGGCACTGGCGTAATTCTGACCACATTAGCCCAAAAATAATGTGGCGAGGGCCTATATTTATTTTTGTTATGGGCGCTAACACCAAATTCCCTGGACACGAAAAAATTATTGAGGGGTGGGGGGGGGGTGGTGGGGGTGGGGGTTGGCCCCTCGGTAGCCTAAATAGGAAATCTCTCGACTGGGCTACCGACGTTCGGATAACCCGTGTTCGATTCCCGCTGGAAGTAGTGAGAGCTGTACTCGTGGTTGGAAAAAAAATACCCACCTCGGTCGACCCAGCCGCTGGCAAAATTTGAGTACCAGGGTATTACTCTGGAAGGTGAGGAATGCCGCCTCGCATCGTGAGTTTCGATGCTTGAAGCGACGCTATCCAAAAGCCATCGAACACTTCTGGATAGGCAGCCAAGCCCATATGGGTTGAAACTGGTGTGGTAAGGTGTCGATTTAAGTTTTGTGCTTTACCTTTAACTATCCCAGTTTGAGACGTGGTGTGATGGGACATTTCCTTTGTCAACAAACGTGGAATTCTAGAATCACCCGAAAACGTGGCATTCGAATGTGCCAACAATGTTGTGGTTTATCTGACGTGTGACAGGATGAAAGAGGTGTAGTATTGGCTGGTATTGGTGGTTTGGTTGACGTGTAACAGGATGAGAGAAGTGGAGTATTGGCTGGAAGTGGTAGCTTATCTGACGTGTGACAGGATGAGAGAAGTGGAGTATTGGCTGGAAGTGGTGGCTTAGCTGACTTGTGACAGGATGAGAGAAGTGGAGTATTGGCTGGAAGTGGTGGCTTAGCTGACTTGTGACAGGATGAGAGAAGTGGAGTATTGGCTGGAAGTGGTGGCTTAGCTGACTTGTGACAGGATGAGAGAAGTGGAGTATTGGCTGGAAGTGGTAGCTTATCTGACGTGTGACAGGATGAGAGAAGTGGAGTATTGGCTGGAAGTGGTGGCTTAGCTGACTTGTGACAGGATGAGAGAAGTGGAGTATTGGCTGGAAGTGGTAGCTTATCTGACGTGTGACAGGATGAGAGAAGTGGAGTATTGGCTGGAAGTGGTGGCTTAGCTGACTTGTGACAGGATGAGAGAAGTGGAGTATTGGCTGGAAGTGGTAGCTTATCTGAGTGTTACAGGATGAGAGAAGTGGAGTATTGGCTGGAAGTGGTGGCTTAGCTGACTTGTGACAGGATGAGAGAAGTGGAGTATTGGCTGGAAGTGGTAGCTTATCTGACGTGTGACAGGATGAGAGAAGTGGAGTATTGGCTGGAAGTGGTGGCTTAGCTGACTTGTGACAGGATGAGAGAGGTGGAGTATTGACTGGAAGTGGTGGCTTAGCTGACTTGTGATATGATGAGAGAAGTGGAGTATTGACTGGAAGTGGTGGCTTAGCTGACATGTGACAGGATAAGAGAAGTGGAGTACTGGCTGGAAGTGGTGGCTTATCTGACGTGTGACAGAATGAGAGAGGTGGAGTATTGGCTGGAAGTGGTGGCTTATCTAACGTGTGACAGGATGAGAGAGGTGGCGTATTGGCTGGAAGTGGTGACTTAGCTGACTTGTGACAGGATGAGAGAGGTGTAGTATTGGCTGGAAGTGGTGGCTTATCTGACGTGCGACAGGATGAGAGAGGTGGAGTATTGGCTGGAAGTGGTGGCTTATCTGACGTGGAACAAAAGACTGGAAACTCTTCCTTCATCACGAGAAGTACGAGAAATTGAGAAAAAAAGAGAAGGAGAAATACAGTCTTGGTGTGTCCTATCTACATCATTATCTACTTCTTCTTCTACTACTTCAGCATTTACCAGTTCAGTGGGTGTTGTTGCGTTGTGTTGCTAATTTGTTACAAACCAACGATATCTGCTGCTTGCGACCCGACACGTCCGTCGTCGTCTTAGGTATATCCTATAATTTCAAGAGTGATTCATCGGAAATTGAATATGTCGAAAGCGCTCTGTGACTCATAGCTGACTGATGTCGTCAGGATCGGTCAACAAAAACTGATCATATTCCCATAGCAATTCTAAATAAAAAGAAGAAAAAAGTGGTCTGTTGACAGCTTTACGTGGTAATGGACACAACAAAAGTCGACGTTTCGACCAAGTAGGCCTTCAGCTGGAACAACAAACAACAACACAAAATATATATATAAGGATATATAAACAATTCTAACTGCAAGGCGATAATATGCTAGATTTCCAAGAAAGGAAATAAAAAAAAAATGGGTCATTTCCCTGTGTTCCAGAGCGTGGTCAGCCTCCGAATGAACTAAAATGAGAAGGCGGGATGACCAACTATATATCTCACTGACCAGGCAGTCAGAAGACGGAACGGAAGGGTTCTGGGTGCCTTTACTTCATATTCCCATCTCGTTTCTCCAGGTAGTTCATGAAACAGGTTGTCCAGAATGATAAGGCGAATAGTTATTGTAGTGGGAAGGCAATTTTCACAACTCTCACATACCTCATAACATCTTCTCTTCTTCTTCTACCTTTCAGTTCCCAGGGGAGCATAGGTCTTCAACAAACACTATCCAAGTCGTTCTGTTTCTTGCCATTCTTTTAAGATCATTCCATGTCTTCCCCATCAACTTCATCTCTGTTCGGCAACCTGGACTCCTTACGGCTTTCTCCGGCTTGCGTCATACGTCTCTTAGATTGAGAGCCTTTATCTTTCCTGGATGGCGGATTTACATTTATTCTTTTCCTTGACTTGTCCATGTTTGTGAAGTTTTTTCGGTTTATTTTTTTACAGTATGGGATAGCCAGTCCCATGCCCAACCCTCCTTTCTCGCCTCTTACGAACATGCCTGGTAGGGTACAGCGCCACTATTCTTTACTCCTCTTTCGGGCCCCGGCAGCGCACGGGCGACCTCATAACATGGTGTGGGAATATTATTCTTACAGCACTCTCGACAGACACAATAGTCAAAGAAGACATTGTTCCATACGTTATGACGATGAGTAGCATTACAATGGAATTGATGGTTGTAACCAGGGCATTCATCTGTTTAGAGTCACAAGACCACAGCCACGCGTGCACACTAAGTGATTCGATGAACACGATAAGAAAAGCGGAGGCGGGCTATGTACGCAGGAAATGGGTAGAGTCATTGTAGAAGTTAAATACACATAAGTTCACCTTTGTCTACATTATTGGATATGAGAGTGTACGGGAAAATGAAAGAGCGGACAGGTTGGCTAACCGTTCTATAGCTGAAGACGGTCAACAAACGGATCGGACGGACATCATCAATGTCCTCTGAGATGGGGCAAGGGCAATGAACTTCAACAACCATGAGTCTACGTCAGAAGAAAGAGATGGAAGTTAAGATGGGCACAGGGAAAAAAACGAGAAACTTAGTGGGCGGGTAAGAAGACATTACAGAAGTCAAACATACGTAGGGT
Organism: Megaustenia siamemsis; assembly: GCA_032433765.1. Lineage (NCBI taxonomy): Eukaryota > Metazoa > Mollusca > Gastropoda > Stylommatophora > Ariophantidae > Megaustenia > Megaustenia siamemsis. The sequence continues at coordinate 62,561,396 of JAVIAB010000088.1, forward strand.
CACATTTGTCTACATCCATGGACCTTCAGGGGTACGGGGAAATGAAAGAGCGGACAGGTTGGCTAGCTGCGCTGTCGTTGAAGATGGTCAACCAATGGGTCGGGCGGACATATCAATGCCTTCAAAGATGTGGGAAGGGCACAGGACTTCGACAACCAACAGTCCACGTCACTCCTTCAAATGAAAGAGATGGCGGTTAATATTGGCACAGCCAGAAACGAGAAATTTAGTGAGCGTGTAAGAAGACTCATCAACCAACACAGAACTGGAGTCGTCAGTCGCTGGACACTACGGGACTTACTGAGGATGGGATCTGAGCACCTATGGACATGTTCGGAGTGCAATGATAATGACTCGCAAATAACTCAATAACCACTTAACATCTGATAGTTCAGACGAAAAGCGTGATTATCAGGGTTTGCAGTCAACTACGACACAGCGCAAATAAACCGACTGATTGCTTTCTCGAACGTCAAACAATAATGAACAACCTTTACGTGAAAAGTGAAAGAAAAAAAAATAGATATTGTCAAGAAAATGATTTTTTGGGAATGATTATTATTCATCTGAACCAGAAGAGCTACATTATAATAATACTCAAGAAAGAAACATTTTACAATTTTAACAAAAAATAAATAGACATATTCACCAACATTACATAATAGTCGGGAAAAAAAGCACATTTCTAATACCCCAAATTGTAACAAAAGCGAAGAATGCATTTTTCCGAAGATATGTTCCCTAAGGCAGATCGGGAATTACCGGTAAGCAGCTATAACTGACACAAATCCAGTCGGTTCTGGTATAATCCGGGTATTTCTGCTGGAGGTGATATTGTCCAGATAAACTACGAGTACATGCGACCTGAATACGTCACTTGTTTTGTTTTTAAATTTAAAACAATAAAAACGTGCAAATATAAGTTCTGCCCCTCTGTTTTCTCTATCTCTAAGGCGAGATTTTCGGCAAATTTTCTACAAAACTCTAACGAGATATCATATTTCTTGTATATTATATATGATATGATATATCATATATCATATTTAAAATACTAAACTAATGTTAATTTAATTAATTTTATGTTACATTGTTCAGGAAATGAAACATAAGCTTCAATTAAATTACTCGTGGCATATCTGCGAATGTTACTTAACGAAAAAAAAGCAATCTGGGATGGTGTCCTGAGGAAAAAAATGAATAAAAAGAAAACAAGAAACGCTAGAAATGTGATAGTAGGTAGTAATCATATACAGAATATACGTGGAAAACAAACCAGTGGAAAGATCGATCACTTTATCTATCTTGAAAGTCACATTGATCGGGAAGGGGATACAAGCAAAGCCATTAGAATCAGAATAGCTAAAGCAGCAATGTCTTTCAGAAACCTTGAAAAGTTGTGGAAATCAAAACTCATCAGCACAAGCACAAAACTTAGACTATTCAAATCAAACGTACTATCAACCCTTACGTATGCGCGTGAGAGCTGGAAAACAACAAGATATTTAGAAACAAGGTTGAACGTATTCGAAAATAAATGTTTAAGGAGAATACTTGGTATAGCGTGGAACGAATTCAAAATAAACGAAGAAAAAAGAGAAATCGCCAATCAACCACTAATATCTTCAGTAATAAAGAAAAGACGATGGTTATATGTTGGACATGTGATGAGGAGAGATAATAACCGAATAGCAAAGCAAGCCCTCATGTGGGAAACAACAGGTAAGAGGAAAAGAGGCCGACCAGAGAGACACTTAGAAGAATATTGTGCAGAGAGGCAAAAGCAGCAGGAGTCGGCTCCCTCAATGAGATAGAGTTGCTTGCACAGAACAGAGACAAATGGCGAGATTTGATAAAAATATCTTTAGAAGGATTGAAAATTGCTAGAATAAAAATATAGATAAGAGAATGAGTATCTGGGTCTATGCCCTATGGGCCGGATACGCCTCAAGAGGGGAATAGACAGACAGACAGACAGGCAGGCAAGCAGAGAGGCAGGCAGGCAACCAGACAGACAGATAGACAGATAGACAGATAGACAGATAGATAGATAGATAGATAGATAGATAGATAGATAGATAGATAGATAGATAGATAGATAGATAGATAGATAGATAGATAGATAGATAGATAGATAGATAGATAGATAGATAGATAGATAGATAGATAGATAGATAGATAGATAGATAGATAGATAGATAGATAGATAACTTGAATCGTCGTCTCAGCATGTGGGTTTTTCTTAACCCGTATGTGCTCGGCCGTCAATCCTGAAATGTTCGGAGACTCCCACTAGTGTCACCTCAAGCATCGTAACTCACGAGGGAGGTGCCATTCCTCACATTCCCAGAGTAAGAACCGTTATACCCATTTCTGCCAGCAACTGGGTCGCCCGGGGGTATCTTTTTTCCCAACCACGAGTCCAATGGACACTGCTCCCAGCGGGAATCGAACCCAAGTTGTGGCGGTAGCTAGTGTGGCGGTAGCTAGTGTGGCGGTAGCTAGTGTGGCGGTAGCTAGTGTGGCGGTAGCTAGTGTGGCGGTAGCTAGTGTGGCGGTAGCTAGTGTGGCGGTAGCTAGTGTGGCGGTTTTCCCAACTAGGCTACCGTTTGGCAACGACATTTTAACAGGTTGTTGTGCAAGAAATGAAAAAAAAAAATGTCCCTGTAGTGTGTGTGTGTGTGTGTGCATGTGTATGTGTATGTGTGTGTATGTGTGTGTGCATGTGTGTGTATGTGTGTGTATGTGCGTGTGCATGTGTATGTGAATGTGAATGTGTGTGTGTATGTGCATGTGTATGTGTATGTGTATTTGTGTATGTTTGTGTGCATGTGTATATGTATGTGTATGTGAATGTGAATGTGTGTGTATGTGCATGTATATGTGTATGTGCATGTGTATGTGCATGTGTGCGTGCATGTGTATGTGTATGTGCATGTGTGTGTGCATGTGTATGTGTATGTGCATGTGTATGTGCATGTGTGTGTGCATGTGTATGTGTATGTGCATGTGTATGTGCATGTGTGTGTGCATGTGTATGTGTATGTGCATGTGTATGTGCATGTGTATGTGAGTGTTTGGTGCTTAATTATTATGATACGCCTTCCTTACACACCTCCCTGCTGATCTTTGTCATTTTGCCGAGAATACCTACACAACACGGTTATTTTTCGTGAGTGTTAGTGTACAGTGCCTAGTTCACACAGTCAAAAGTAAAGTAAACTACCCCCGTCACGCCAAGTGGCGTATAGGGAATATGGTGTTAGTGACCATAAATTGTACAGACCTTCAACACATGATTATTGGGGTAATGTGGCCGGTATTACGCCCGTGCCGCTTTACTTTCCCAGAAAAAAAATCCAGTACCCATTAAAGGCTGGGTGAACCGGAAGCCATCGGTTGGGATCGAACCCTACCTCTTGTCCTTTGCAGTCCAGTTCACTAACCACTGAGTTATCTTGGCTCCCGCTAATTCACACATGATGGCTGTAAAATATGTTGTAGTCTCGAGGAGAGAGTGGTAAAGCTATGAAAAAAATGTAGGATTTCGTAGGAAGTGAGATACCCTATATATTAGTGTGCTAGGATATCTGTTGTTATTGAATTATTGAGTTATTTTCGAGTCATCATCATTGCACTCCAAACATGCCCATAAGGTGCTCAGATCCCCTCTTCTGAAAGTCCCGCAATGTCCAGCGACTGACGACTCCAGTTATGTGTTGGTTGATCATCATCATCATTGAGTGCCGTCTCCGCATCGAAGGTTGGCTACCATGGAGCGCCATTCCACTCTGTCTCTTGCTTTAATGCTGCAGATTGCCATAGGCTGACTTGTCCATCTTTTGATGCTACTCGTCCATGTTAGTCTTGGTCTACCTCTGCCTCTTTTACCTTGTATTTTCCCTTCTAATATTACTTTTATTAGACTATTGCGTCTTTTAACATGACCAAAAAATTTCATTTGTCTTGCTCTAATTGTGTTTAGTAGTTCTTTCTTCATTTTTAGTTGTTTTAAAACTTCCTTGTTTGTTTTCTTTTCTTTCCATCCAATTGATACGACAACGCGTAGTCGCCATGACACCGGAAGTCCCGCAGCGCCCAGCGACGGATGACTCCAGTTCTGTGTTGGTTGATAAGTCTTCTTATTCGTCCACTAAGTATCTCGTTTATGGCTGTGCTCATCTGTTATTGGACTGAACAGCTTCTCTCAAAAATGTTTTTGCCAAAATTGGATAGACAGATTCAACCGTAGAATGAAGGTGTTTTTTGTGTTGCCTCATCTCCTTTAACACCATATTTCCTATACGCCACTTGACGTGACGGGGGTACTTCACTTTCACTTTTCACATTGAGCAAATTCTGACCTATGGAAGCGAATCAAGGACACTGAACAAACAAATGAAAAGACGATTAGAGGCAACAGAGGTGGCTGGGATTTCTCAGAAGAATGTTGAAAGTTCCCTGCACAGCTAAAAAGACCAATGAGGAAGTTCTCAAAGAGGCCAACACAAAAAGGGAGCTCATAAAAAACAACAGAATGAAACAATCAACATTTTTCAGGCACATCATTAGAAGAGGAAAGTTAGAATACTTGGCTACAACTGGCAAAATACAGGGAAAGAGAGTTCGCGGACGACAAAAAGAGGTAATATTAGATAACTTAAAAAGACGTTACGTGAGCGTGTCTGTGTTGTGTTGTGATTTACGCCTTTCCAACTTCAGCACCCCTAAGCTCGTGACGTCTCCCGCTATGTTACCTACAACCGCCCCTGCTCACCATGCTGAAAACGTCATAACCTTTGGGTGGGGCCTCCCCCCCCCTCCCTGCTCCCTCAGCTGACAGGCAATCAACATCGGTAGCAAGGGCTGAACGACGGGACTAAGAAACAAACAAGGCCAACAAAAACCTACCAGCAACTCCGCCAATCGTTCAGAACTATGACTTCCGGCCTATGTGTGGTCAACAGCTTAAGAGGAAAATGACAAATAAAAATAATGAACAAAGAGGTACAACAAACTTAATCTTTCCTTAGTGATAAAACGCAAAAATGAGGATGGAAAAAAGAAGAAAAAACGTTAACAAGTAAAAAAGTAAAAGTAAAGTACCCCCGTCACGCCAAGTGGCGTATAGGGAAATATGGTGTTAGTGACCCTATATTTTACAGACCTTCAGCACAAGATTTTTGGAGTAATGTGGTCGGTATTACGCCCGTGCTGCTTTACTTTCCCAGAAAAATCCGGTACCCATTTAAGGCTGGGTGAACCCGGAAGCCGTCGGTTGGGATCGAACCCAACCCCTTGTCCGTTGTAGTCCACTTGACTAACCACTGAGCTATCGCGGCTCTATAAACGTTAACAAGGGGTAAAATTATGTTTCCACAACAAATATAAAAATGGGCGCTATGTAAAAAAAAAGTCGTTCATTAACACTGATCCAGCCAGGGTGTCCGGTTAGCGCAATCGATAGGCGGTTGGCTTACCACGGCAACAGCCGGGGTTCGTACCCTGGCGAGGACACCTGGGTTTTACTAATTCCCTAAAAATTAGTACCTCTGAAGTCGGAGTAAATCTGCCTGCATGGCGAGGGGCAAAATTCAGTCCCACAAAATTGAGTGGGTGGGACTTCGTCAGAGGTCAAAGCTGACGAAAGCGAACGAACGAACGAACTGATCCAGCCCACGCGCTAATAGCGTCCTTGTTTAGGAATCAGGGACATAAAGACTAACGACAAAGGAAAATCAGTTTAAGCAAAAAATAATGAAAATAAATTACCAAAAAAGTGTACGAATCACGCTAGAAGTAACAAGAATGAAGGATTTAAAGAGAGAACATGAAAAAGAGATATCGTAATGTTAAATTTGACTAAAAGTTTCGCGATTTGTGGATTATTCCAGACTCTGTGACCAATGAAAGTTAAACACAATACAGAATCTCCTCGGGACTACCTGATAAAGAAGATCAATATCTTATGTTGATCTTGAGTAGAACAAGAATTACAATAAGTGTCTTAAGCTAATAATGTCTTAGTAGGATTAAGGACGCCGCAGACATGAGAGAAATTAACTTTTAACATTTTCGTTTCGGACTATGGTTTGAAAGGGAAATATAAAATCAAGGGAGACCATCAGAATAATGGATTAGTTATACATGAAAAGAATAATAAGAAAAAGGGAGATAATTTAAATGGAAAACTGTTAATGGGATCAGCGATTATAGTTGACAATCAGACTTTCGTTTGTGTGTTTAGTTCACATTTGGGGGCGTTGTGTGCCAGATATTTAAAGAAGAATGGGCGGAATTATAACACCAACTGTCGCAACACTTTATCTTCGGTGCTTTAGTTTTCTCACTTTTTTTCTTTTTTTTTACGTTTTTTATTTTCTTTTTACCTATCTTTCTTTTCTGCTGTGTATCTTTATCTCTCTTTTTCCCCCATTTCACTCTTTATCTGGGGACCTTGGTAGCCTGGTTGGGAAAACCATCCGACTGGACTACCGACGTTCGGACAACCCGTTTTCGACCCCGCTGGAAGCAGCGTGAATTGTACTCGTGGCTGGAACCAAAAAATACCCCCGTGGTCGACCCAGCCGCTGGCAGAAATGGGTACACGGGTAACGCTCTAAGAAAGTGAATAATGGCGCTTTGCTCATGAGTTACCATGCTTGAGGCGACACTAGACAGGAGTCTGGTTGGTTGGTTGCGTTCGCCCGATGACTAAAGTATTCTAGAGTATCGAGGTAGACAAGAATATTAGTCTTATCATCCGCCCTTACAAGGTCGTAGTGGACGTGTCTGCGTTGTGTTGTGGTTTGCAGTATAACTGTGATATTTGCGCCTTTCGGCCCAACACATCCGACTTCAGCACAACATTTTTGAGTACCGAGTTGTCTTCCCTCTTCGATCTCTACTCGCTTGGCCAGACTAGACAGGTTAGTCTGTTACTAGAGGCACCGCGGAGAGGTGGAGCAGGGTCTGGATGGTTTTCGTTCACCAATCCTGGCGCAAGCCATCAGCTGTGGGTCGCTGACAATTTCCAGCTCTGGTGCTGGGAGACGCGCCTTCACCTCCTTCTCCTGTTTCTCGCTCTCTTTCCTCATATTACTCTCTATCTGCATTTCTCTCATTGTTACTATTCCGTGCTTTCTCCATTTACTCTGTTTCTATATCTCTCTTTCTCTCCCTTGTATCTATTTCTTTCTCATTTTTACTCTGTTTCTATGCTTCTCTCTTTCCATCTCCACTCTCTTAATCAAGAATATAATTCTATTCCCACTCATGAGAACTCACCACAAATCCCACTTTCATTTTCCGACACTTTTTTCTATTCATCTATGATTTCTCAACAGTTAGGTGGACGACAGTAGAAGCACTTTAGTGTATAAATGGTGTCTTAGTCTTTACCTAAACATTTCCTCCCGCTAAACTTTTAATTACAACTATGCCATCGTGTCCCACTTCTATTAGTTGGTTACTTAAAGACCAGGCTTAGACGTAATATTGCTTGAATGGAGATGTCGTCGTTGATTAGGAGTTCCCTGGGGAGATAATTGACCAGAACGTAGCTCAAGATATTAGTTGTCTTCCCTTGGTGTTTAAGCAGATTATTACACTGGTGGAGCGAGTAAATATGGTAGAGGTATGAAAGAGGTAGAGAGGGAGAGAGAGAGAGAGAGAGAGAGAGAGAGAGAGAGAGGAGGGAGGGATGAATAAGAGAGATGGGAAGGAAGTGGAAGGTAGAAATAGTTGCTGGGTTATAGAATTATAAAGAGAAAGGAAGTTAACAAGAAGAGGGAGACGCATTAGGAAAGGAGAGAAAGTGAGATTAATGGGAACAGGGAAAAAGGGATAGAGAAAGAGGGAGAGAGAAAGAGGGAGAGAGAAAGATAAATATGATTTGGAGAAAGAAAACGCTTTGAACAAAAGATGTTGGGGCAAACGGAGAACAAATGAATAATGAAAGAAAGAAACAGGGAAGTAGGAAGCCTTAGAAAGAGAAAGAAAAATTAGAGAAAAATAAAGAATAAGGGAAATGAATAAATAATCAAGTTTGAAAGGAGATAATTAAGTGTTTGATGAGTTGAGAGATATGAGAAATAATATGAGAAGAGAGGTGAAGAAGAAGGCATATTGAAGAGAAGAAAGATAAACTTAAGGTAAGAAAAGATAAAAGTGATAAAATAGATATTGGAGAGATGACGAGAGAAAATAAAAGGAGATACAGCATGAGGGAGAATCAATGAAAGGGAGGAGGGAAGATCGAATTATGGGTAAGTTTATTGATTTTCAATCGGCATCAAGTACCGGGCCTGATGGCGCAGGTGATTATGTCTCTCCACAGCTTTCGATCTCGACAGTTATTTATCATTTCTGTTGTTGAGCTTCTAGCACTACCACTTCTGCTACTAAAATACTACCAATACCACCACTACTACTTCTACTACTACAACTACTACAGCTACAACGACTACTACCACCACTACTACTACTACCACTACTACTACAACGACTATTACTACTACTACTACAACAGCTACTACTACTACTACTACAACGACTACTACTATTACTACTAATACTACTAATACCACCACTACTACTACTACTGCTACAACGACTACTACTACTACCACCACTACTACTACTACTACTACAGCTACTACTACAACGACTACTACTACGACAACAACTACTACTACTATCAATACCACCACAACAACAACTACTACTATTACAGCTACTACTGCTACAACTACTACGACTACTACTACTACTACCACCAATACCAACACTACTACTTCTACTACTAATAGTACTACTACTACTACAGTTACTACTACTACAACAACTACTACTACGACTACATATACTACTAACCACTGCTACAACTACTACGACTACTACTACTACTACTACCACCAATACCAATACCAACACTACTACTTCTACTACTAATACTACTACTACTACAGTTACTACTACTACAACAACTACTACTACGACTACATATATTACTAACCACTACTACTACTACGATTATACTACTATATTTAATATTTTCCAAATACCTTCAAATAAATTCAAATAAGAATACCACGATGAAGTGACAAATATTTTGTGAAAGAACAGTTCCAGTGAACCATGACTTGAACGTGTGTTTATCATATCTCAGAAAGAAGATCTTTTATTATTTTTTTTGCCCCGTCGATTCTGTAGAAGAAATTGTGATTTGACAATAAGAAAAAATGAATATCAGTTAAACATCACTATACGTTGAACCATTTAACGAGTCAATGTCACACTTCTGACATCCACACAGTTTATCATTATCAGACAGATTGTCCTAGCGAGGATATAGCTTGTCACTGTCAGTCTCAGTGTTTTCTGAAGCTATATTGTCTGAGTGTAATCTGTGGGGAGTCTTTGATGTCTTGAGCCAACCGTCCCGTAGGTCGCTTCCTTGTCTGTCTTCTATGAACTCTACCCTTCATTATTGATCTATCATTGTCATTGTGATGTTTTTTTTTTATAGCATACAAAACGTGAGCTTTTCTCTGTTTAATATTTCTTTTTCATTAACCAACTTTGCTTATTTTTATTTCCCTTAAGAAGCAGAGAATGTTGTTTGTTTTAATCTGTTCAAAATATTTAACGGATTAAATTTACAATTAAAATGTATCCCTAAGGGTGACAAAATGGTACTAAATTTTCAGTGAAAAAAGACACAAAATAAAAGATTACGTATTAGATACATGTCCCACTTCGTCTAAAGAGCTTTCAGCAAATGATCTAACCAATCTCTTGTGCTTGGACAGATCTTCCATTCAAAGTTGAAACACACGATAAGATCATTTGTCTTCTCTTGCATTAAATCTAAATAACCTAAAAAATAGATCTAATACATACCTCGGATCTAAAAATCGAATTTGAATAGTTCTAAACAACTCTTTACATTGTATCTAAGTAGCTTCTCATAATAGTTCTAAACAACTCTTTACATTGTATCTTAGTAGCTTCTCATAATAGTTCTAAACAACTCTTTACACTGTATCTAAGTAGCTTCTCATAATAGTTCTAAACAACTCTTTACACTGTATCTAAGTAGCTTCTCATAATAGTTCTAAACAACTCTTTACACTGTATCTTAGTAGCTTCTCATAATAGTTCTAAACAACTCTTTACACTGTATCTTAGTAGCTTCTCATAATAGTTCTAAACAACTCTTTACACTGTATCTAAGTAGCTTCTCATAATAGTTCTAAACAACTCTGTACACTGTATCTTAGTAACTTCTCATAATAGTTCTAAACAACTCTTTACACTGTATCTAAGTAGCTTCTCATAATTGTTCTAAACAACTCTTTACATTGTATCTAAGTAGCTTCTCATAATAGTTCTAAACAACTCTTTACATTGTATCTAAGTAGCTTCTCATAATAGTTCTAAACAACTCTTTACATTGTATCTAAGTAGCTTCTCATAATAGTTCTAAACAACTCTTTACACTGTATCTAAGTAGCTTCTCATAATAGTTCTAAACAACTCTTTACATTGTATCTAAGTAGATTCTTATAATAGTTCTAAACAACTCTTTACACTGTATCTAAGTAGCTTCTCATAATAGTTCTAAACAACTCTTTACACTGTATCTAAGTAGCTTCTTATAAAAGTTCTAAACAACTCTACATTGTATCTAATTAGCTTCTCATAATAGTTCTAAACAACTTTTTACGCTGTATCTAAGTAGCTTCTCATAATAGTTCTAAACAACTCTTTACATTGTATCTAAGTAGCTTCTTATAATTGTTCTAAACAGCTCTTTACATTGTATCTAAGTAGCTTCTCATAATAGTTCTAAACAACTCTTTACATTGTATCTAAGTAGCTTCTCATAATAGTTCTAAACAACTCTTTACATTGTATCTAGGTAGCTTCTCATAATAGTTCAAAATGTTGGCTTTAGTTAGTTCTAAACCACCCATATAAAAAGCGCGGCTTGCTGCGGGAGTTATGATTTCAGTGCTCTCTACACACATTGAGCTGTGTATTTCATCCGGATAATTTTTCGATATTCCGATTGTTTACGATGCACAATGATATCGCATGACGAAGAACAGTTTGGATGCGTTCACTTTCGGTGCGGTTCTGCCTTATGTTTTTTCGGCGTGTACTTTAACTGCTATGATGGGGTCTGCAGCTGCCTTTCTCTGTTTAGATTCTTCAATGAATGAAATGTTAGATTATTCCACTAGCACGGGCGGTTGGGCAATTATGGATTTGAATTCGTTTGCAGTGATACCGGGGAGTTCTACAAACTATAACTAGAACTACTACAATTACAACCCATTGTATCTACGTGGCCTGTCTTAATCGTTCTAAAAGTTGACTTTCATCATTTGTAAACAACCCTCCACATTGTATCTAAATAAACCCAACACATCAGTCCTACTATACGGCTGTGAAACATGGAGAGCAACAAAAATAACAATCACGAAGATACAAACGTTCAAAGACGAATGAAAGCGCAGAATAAAAAGGATGGAAAAGGCGGAACAAGATCACTGTTTTCGAACTATGTGAAAATACCGGACAAATACCAGTAAACAAAGAAATACAATAAAGGCGATGGCCTTGGATAGAACACATTTTGCTTAAGCCAACTGAGAATATTACATGACAATCCTTTTCTTGGAATCCCCAGGGGAGAAGACAAAGAGAAATGTCATAATTTACATATAGAAGACAGGTGGAAGCAAAGATGGAGCGCACGGGAAAGGTATGGAACGATCGTGGTAGAATGACAGGATAAAGGAAGGCTTGGAAAGTGTTTGTTGAAGATATATGCCACGTAAGGGGTTGAGAAGAAGAGAAGAAGAAGAGGAGAAGAGCAAGAGGAGGAAGAAGAAGTACAGGAGGAAGAAGAAAATGAGGAAAAGAAGAAGACGAAGAGCAAGAGGAAGAAGAAGAAGAAGAGGAAGAGAAAGAAGAAGAAGAAGTAAAAGGGGAAGAGGAAGAAGAAGAAGAAGTAAAAGGGGAAGAGGAAGAAGAAGAGGAAGTAAAAGAGGAAGAGGAAGAAGAAGAAGAAGTAAAAGAGGAAGAGGAAGAAGAAGAAGAAGTAAAAGAGGAAGAAGAAGAAGAGGAAGAAGAGGAAGAATAGGAAGAAGAGGAAGAATAGGAAGAAAATGAGGAAGAATAGGATGATATAAGAAAAGAAGAAGTAGAAGAATAGGAAGAAAAAAAGAAAAAGTAGAAGAATAGGAAGAAGAAGAAAAGAAGAAGAAGAAGAATATGGAAGAGGAAGAAAAAAAAGCAAAAAAAATACAAGAATAGGAAGAAGAAGAAGGAGAATAAGAAGAATAATAAGAAGAAGAAGAATAGGAAGAAGTGGAAGAAGAAGAAGGAGAAGAAGAAGGAGAAGAAGAATAGGAAGTAGAAGAAAAAGAAGAATAGGTTGAATAGGAAGAAGAAGAAAAAAGAAAGGAAGTTGAAGAATAGGAAGAGGAAGAAAAAGAAAAAGAAGTTGAAGAATAGGAAGAGGAAGAAAAAAGAAAAAAGAAGAAGTAGAAGAATAGGTAGAAGAAGAAGAAGAAGAGGAAGTAGAAGAAGAGGAAAAGAACAAGAAGAAAGTTATAACGACCTATTCAAATATATTTCAAGCATAAAAAACTTAACAACTTAAAAAATAAATCTAGCCACAGCCTCAAATGCTTTCACGCTCCTCAATCAGAAAGTTATCAATCCCGGAAATAATTATCCAGTGCCTTTAGGAAGAGAACATTCATAATCGTACCAGGGACTGCTTTCGCACGTCTTTATTTACGCGTCATATAGTATTTAATGTTCAATCAACGATCTGCAACGCTCTATTTCAATGAAAGCTAAGCCCTAACTGTACCCACACGTCAGTATCACCTCTAGAAGCCAAGTGTCAAGTTTGTTATTTTCTATGTTTTACGAATAGCAAGATGTTAACCTACAATTAAATATCACAGTTGAGGGAATACATCTGGAGACAGTCCAGAGCTACAACTACCTGGGACATACTATAACCAATGATGGAACATGTAAAACTGAAATAAACAAAAGAATAGGTACGGCAAGAAGTAATTTTAATGCCATGAAAAATATACTAACAACAAAACAAGTATCAGCAGGGCTGAAACTAAGAATGGCAGAATGTTACATCTTCTCAATATTCCTGTATGGTGCAGAAACATGGACATTAGACAAGAGAACAGAACCGAAAATTGAAGCCTTTGAAATGTGGATTTATAGAAGAATAGGTAGAATTGGAGGGAAACAAAAGATAACAAACGATGAAGTTTTAAAACAACTGAAAATAAAAAGAGAACTACTAAATACAATTAAGACAAGACAAATGACATTTTTAGGGCATGTTAAAAGACACAACAGCATACTAAAAGTAATATTGACAGGAAAAATACAAGGTAAAAGAAGCAGAGGCAGACCAAGACTAACATGGACGAGTAACATCAAAAGATGGTCAAGTCTATCTATGACAGCCTGCACCATCAAAGCAAGAAATGAGTAGAATGGCGATCCATGGTAGCCAACCTTCGTTGCGGAGAAGGCACACGATGATGATGATGATGAAGATATTATCATCATCAAGTACCGGGCCTGGTGGCGTAGTTGATCATGTCTCTCCACAACTTTCGATCTCGACAGTTATTTATCATTTCTGTTGTTTACCTTCTGCCAAGCCATTCTCTTAAGCTGTCTGGCATTTTTTTTCTTTGCTTTCCTCTATCTCTTCGTTTTTCAACTTTCCTAGTTGTTACAATATATTCCAGTTGTTCTCTTCTCATTACATTACCATAAAATGATGAATGTTTCTTCCTAAAAGTGAAATCCCTCTTTTTGCTCTAGCCTCTCTCAGAAGGTTTTCATTACTTTTCTTAGCTGTCCATGGTATTCTCAACATTCTTCTGTAAAACCACATTTCTACAGCCTTCAGTAATTTTCTTGTCTGTTGTCCTATTGTCCATGATCCACATCCATATGTTAAGACTGATTCTACATATCATTTAAGAACTCGTTTTCTTGTTTTTATTGACAAAAATAGATTACATAGTATCTTCCTTATTTAAGAAAAAACAACAAGAATAAAAAAAAAACACCGCTTTAACACAGTCTGCCAGATGAAAACCACTTTAATACTATCAACACATCGTAAAACATCGTAAAACACTTTACAAGCCGACGCCATGACACCCACGTGACACTTTCTTCCTCATCATCATCAAGTACCAAGCCTGCTGGCGTAGGTGATCATGTCTCTAAACAACTTTCGATCACGACAGTTATTTATCATTTCTGTTGTTGACCTTCTGCCAAGCCATTCTCTTAAGCTGTCTGGTATCTTTCCTCTTTGCTTCCCTCTATCTCTTCGTCCCTCAATTTGTGTCAGGTCGGGTATTTTTACCTGCTACTGTATGCAGTAAACATTACAACCTACGGCTGCCCTGCTGCCTTGCAGGTATGCTCGGGAGAGTAAAAGGCTAATGGAAGGAACCCCGAAGTAAAACAACCCAACTGCCTTGTGGGTAAGACTTTTTAGTCAAAGGCTAGCGGAGCCAACCGTAAACAAACCGACGGAAGGCAACAGAAAACCACGTCATAATTTCTTATTCAATCATGAAAACTTTTTTCCTATCTTTTCTCATTTGTTTCCGATATGTCTAGGCCCTTGATCTTATCCACCCAGATTCCAGAAACCTCTAGAATATTTTAACCGGTTTACAAACGATTCGAACCCGTTTCTTTTAAACATAAGGCGAGCACCAAACCAAATCGCTATAAAAGTAAAGTAAAGTACCCCTGTCACGCCAAGTGGCGTATAGGGAAATATGGTGTTAGTGACCTTATATTTTACAGACCTTCAGCACATGATTTTTGGGGTAATGTGGTCGGTATTACGCCCGTGCTGCTTTACTTTCCCATAAAAAAATCCGGTACCAATTTAAGGCTGGGTGAACCCGGAAGCCGTCGGTTGGGATCGAACTCTACCCCTTGTCCTTTGTAATCCAGTTCACTAACCACTGAGCTATCGCGGCTCCAAATCGCTATAGCGAAGAGAAAATGTAAAAAAGTGATCAGAGGGAATTAACACCTTCAAGGAAATCACATTTTTTTAAACCGACAATTTGTAAATTATCGTTCTTGGAGAAACTTCATTGGTTTCATTTCTGAGAATTTGGGGAATTTAGATGGTGTTTATTTTTAGACTTCAAACTTTTTGTTGATCCGTAGTGCTGTAGGCTTGTTTTCTCAGGATTAATGAAGAGGAATTCGTATTTTGTTCGTTAAGAGAATTTTCTATGCAATGTTGTCTGTTCATTTTGAGATAATTATTTTGTTCGCTTTGGGACGAATATTTTATATTTATTTTGGGACAATAATGTAGATCTTCTCCTTTTTTCTTCTACTTCTTTATCTTCCTCTTCTTTTCTTCTGCTTGTTCTTCTTCGTCTTCTTCTTCTGCTTCTTCTTCTTCTTCTTCCCTTCCGCTTCTGCTTTCCAACGTCGAGGGGACATATCAATTTTCTGTCTTTTGCTCTTCTTTTCACTTCTGCTGCTGTTATGTTTCCTAGCGCTTCTAGTATTCAATCGATCCAACTTTTTCGTGGTGGACCCTTGGGTCTGGTGTTCTCACAACGTTTATTTAAGCTCGTTGTGTTCTGTTTTGATCACTCTGCCTCGTCACGTGGCCAAACCATTTTATTCTATGGCGGGGGGTATTCCTAGCTTTTTTCTCAGGTCTTCATTTCTGATCTTGTCTCGCGGGTTGCTTCCTGTTATTGTGTGGATCAATTATTTTATATTCCAAAATGGGCATTTTGCTTAGTAAATAACACTTTTCATCAGGACGCTAGGAAAAGTTGTTACGTTGAAGTAGTAATAGTAGTACTGTGCAATCCATTTTTGACAATAGAAATAAGAACATGAGTTCTGAAATGTTATCTCGAGCCAGTCTTAACATATGGATTTGAATAGTGGACAATAGGACAAAAGACAAGAAAATCAATAAGAGGCTGTTGAAATGTGGTTTTGTAGAAGAATATTGAGAATACTATGGACGCTTAAGAAGAGTAATGAAAACGTTTTAGAAATAGGCCAAAGCAAAGAGAGAGCTAGCTTCGAATATTAGGAAGAAACAATTATTTTCTTTTTTCCACATAATGAGAAAGGAACACCGGGAATATATTGTGACAACTGGGAAAATTGAGGGGCGAAGAGATAGAGGGAAGCAAAGAGAAAAGATACCAGACAGTTTAAGAGAATGGCTTGGCAGAAAGTCAGCAACAGAAACGATAAATAACTTTCGAGATCGAGAGTTGTGGAGAGACATGCTCACCTACGCCAGCAGGCATGGTACTTAATGATAGTGAATAGTTGTACAATAATAGTGATTCTATTTACAGAGATTCTTTCAGTCGGGCTGTGTTGAATGCAACATTCTGTGGGAGATATGGCTAGAGACAGAGATTCTTTCAGACGGACTGTGTTGAATGCAACATTCTGTGGGAGATATGGCTAGAGACAGAGATTCTTTCAGACGAGCTGTGTTGAATGCAACATTCTGTGGGAGATATGGCTAGAGACAGAGATTCTTTCAGTCGGGCTGTGTTGAATGCAACATTCTGTGGGAGATATGGCTAGAGACAGAGATTCTTTCAGACGGACTGTGTTGAATGCAACATTCTGTGGGAGATATGGCTAGAGACACAGATTCTTTAACATGGGATGTGGTGAATGCAAAGTTCTGTGGGGGATTTCTCTAGAGACATAGATTCTTTCAGTCGGGCTGTGTTGAATGCAACATTCTGTGGGAGATATGGCTAAAGACAGAGATTCTTTAACATGGGCTGTGTTGAATGCAAAGTTCTGTGGGGGATCTGTCTAGAGACATAGATTCTTTCAGACGAGCTGTGGTGAATGCAACATTCTGTATGAGATATGGATAAAGACAGAGATTCTTTAATACGGACTGTGCTATATGTAACATTCTGGACATGCGACCTGATGATGATTATATACCCCGACAATTGCACCTTTCGAGCAAGTCAATTAATGTTAGTTATAACAATATGGAGCATTATTATATATTACAATCAATACATTCAAAAGCCCTCACACAAAAAAAGAGAACCGATATAAATAAAATTAGAGCGAATCTTGTCCACACATATTATGACAATATCTGAAGTGCAACAAGGATAGGTGATGTCACTCCAACTAGGCTAACTGGTGGCCGAAATGAGAACTTGTACTGTCACTCCAACTAGGCTAACGGGTTGCCGAAATGAGAACTTGTACTGTGACTTAAACTAGGCTAACTGGTGGCCGAAATGAGAACTTGTACTGTCACTCCAACTAGGCTAACTGGTGGCCGAAATGAGAACTTGTACTGTCACTCCAACTAGGCTAACGGGTTGCCGAAATGAGAACTTGTACTGTCACTTAAACTAGGCTAACTGGTGGCCGAATCGAGAACTTGTACTGTCACTCCGACTAGGCTAACTGGTGGCCGAATCGAGAACTTGTACTGTCACTCCAACTAGGCTAACGGGTGGCCGAAACGAGAACTTGTACTATCACTCCAACTAGGCTAACTGGTGGCCGAATCCAGAACTTGTACTGTCACTCCGACTAGGCTAACGGGTGGCTGAATCGAGAACTTGTACTGTCACTCCAACTAGGCTAACTGGTGGCCGAATCGAGAACTTGTACTATCACTCCAACTAGGCTAACTGGTGGCCGAAACGAGAACTTGTACTGTCACTCCGACTAGGCTAACGGGTGGCTGAATCGAGAACTTGTACTGTCACTTCAACTAGGCTAACTGGTGGCCGAATCCAGAACTTGTACTGTCACTCCGACTAGGCTAACTGGTGGCCGAAACGAGAATTTGTGCCGTCGCTCCAACTAGGCTAACTAGTGGCCGAATCGAGAACTTGTGCTGTCACTCCAACTAGGCTAACTTGTGGCCGAATCGAGAACTTGTACTGTCACTCCAACTAGGCTAACTTGTGGCCGAATCGAGAACTTGTACTGTCACTCCAACTAGGCTAACTTGTGGCCGAATCGAGAACTTGTGCTGAGAACCAGGAGACCGCAGGTTCGAATCAGTTGGATCAAATGTTTCGTTTTCTATCGGGGAGGGGGGGGGGGCGGGGGCGGGGGGCGGGGGGGTGTGAAATAAAAACTCAAATCCAAACACAGGACAAGCGGTCTTTATTCTCAGGTCCTATAAGTCCCCTCCATCCCCCCCCGCCTCTACTTTTTCCCGACACGGTTGGCTCTAAACGCGGAATAATCCCGAAGAGATGGTTGTTTCACTTCCCCTTGCCCGTTCGGGTGTCGAGGGAGATGCAAAATTCTGGTTCTCGCCCCTTTGGTGGCTTCAATCATTGCCAGTTGACGTTATTGTGACGTTTTTTTGTCTGTCCATCTTACTCTGGGTCTGCCTGTTGCTCTCCCTCCTCTTTTCCTATCTGTTTTGTATGGTAACTTGGGAGGCGCGATAGCTCAGTGGTTTGTGAAATGGACTACAAAGGACAAGAGGTTGGGTTCGATCTTGATCGAACCACTTGGTCACCAACACCATATTCCCTACACGCCACTTGGCGTGACGGGTCACCAACACCATATTCCCTACACGCCACTTGGCGTGACGGGTCACTAACACCATATTCCCTACACGCCACTTGGCGTGACGGGTCACTAACACCATATTCCCTACACGCCACTTGGCGTGACGGGTCACTAACACCATATTCCCTACACGCCACTTGGCGTGACGGGTCACCAACACCATATTCCCTACACGCCACTTGGCGTGACGGGTCACTAACACCATATTCCCTACACGCCACTTGGCGTGACGGGTCACTAACACCATATTCCCTATACGCGAGTTGGCGTGACGGGTCACTAACACCATATTCCCTACACGCCACTTGGCGTGACGGGTCACTAACACCATATTCCCTATACGCGAGTTGGCGTGACGGGTCACTAACACCATATTCCCTATACGCGAGTTGGCGTGACGGATCACTAACACCATATTCCCTATACGCGAGTTGGCGTGACGGGTCACTAACACCATATTCCCTATACGCGAGTTGGCGTGACGGGTCACTAACACCATATTCCCTATACGCGAGTTGGCGTGACGGATCACTAACACCATATTCCCTATACGCCAGTTGGCGTGACGGATCACTAACACCATATTCCCTATACGCGAGTTGGCGTGACGGGTCACTAACACCATATTCCCTATACGCGAGTTGGCGTGACGGATCACTAACACCATATTCCCTATACGCGAGTTGGCGTGACGGGTCACTAACACCATATTCCCTATACGCCAGTTGGCGTGACGGGTCACTAACACCATATTCCCTACACGCCAGTTGGCGTGACGGGTCACTAACACCATATTCCCTATACGCGAGTTGGCGTGACGGGTCACTAACACCATATTCCCTATACGCCAGTTGGCGTGACGGGTCACTAACACCATATTCCCTATACGCGAGTTGGCGTGACGGGTCACTAACACCATATTCCCTACGCGCCAGTTGGCGTGACGGGGGCTCTTTACTTTTCTTACATTAAGTTAAAACACTTCTGAGATCGAACGCTATAAAGAACACTTCATTTTAAATTGACCTGTAAGGAATAGGAGGACATGAAATATAATAGAACAATGACATTAAATATAATCAAAATACAGCTAGGAATTTGCAAGAATAAATGCAGACAGACGAGATGGGTATCAAGCTGAACATCAAGGCAAAGCTTAGCCGCGAGCAACACACCTCTAGATAAAGATCTTGACAGCGTATCCCATACCATAAGTATCGTTATAAACGTATTTGCGACGTAATAAACAACCTCTCAAAAAAATGAAACCTCCTTTAGCTGACGTGATTTCGAGTAAATCGCATAATGCCTTGGGGGACTGGTTGGTCTCGAGGGAAGTGAATGGAGGAAGGGTAGGGAGTGGAGGGAGTGGAGTGAGGGTAGGGAGGGAAGAGAGTGGAGGGAGGGTAGGGATTGGAGGGAGGGTAGGGAGTGGGGGGATAATGATGATGATTATCATGAAGATAGTGAATATAAAATTATGGTGATGACGATAAAGATGAAGATGGTGATGTTTATGATTATGGTACTGAAGATGATTATATTGGTAGTTATTATGATATTGAATATGAAGATAATGGTGATGATAGTGCGGCTGCTGATGACGATGATGATGATGATGGTGGTGATTTTGAGGAGGAGAATAAAATGAAGATAGAGGAGTTGAGGAATATAATACACCCCGCTGCAAACTGGACTACAAAGATTCCCCGGAGGAATAGACTACTAGACACTTCACGTAAACGCCCTCCAGGTCTAATCCTTATCCTTCTACGTCACATCTCCGCCAGCTCAGAACGTCTGAGTGTCCTTCGAAAGACTGCATTCACCTCTCACTCGTTGTTAAGCAGATCTAATGCCCCCCTCGCCAGTAGGTTCGCGCCATGATCAAATAGAAATTTGATCGCGTGTCAATCACAACTTCAATCCGAATTGCATTCCTTTAGACATTCATTATTTTCTGCAGATGATATCGACATACAAGCACCATGTATAAGGTCGTTAGCTCATCTCATTTGTCTTTTCAATCATTGGGTGCCGTCTCCACAACGAGATTTGGCTACCATGGAGCGTCATTTTACTCTCTATCTTGTCTTGAATGTGCATAGGTTCACCTGTCCATCTTTTAATGTTATCAGTCCACTTTAGCTGTGGTCTACATCTGCTTGCTCATACCTTGTATATTCCCTTCCAAGATTACTTTTTACAAGGATGTTCATCATCATCATCGAGTGCCATCTCCGCATCGAAGGTTGGCTACCATGGAGCACCATTCTGCTCTGTCTCTTGCTTTGATGGTGCAGGTTGTCATAGGTTGACTTGTCCATCTTTTGATGTTACTCATCCATGTTAGTCTTGGTCTGCCTCTGCCTCTGCCTCTTTTACCTTGCATTTTCCCCTCCAGGATTACTTTTAGTAGGCTGTTGTGTCTTTTAACATGGCCCAAAAAACGCATCTGTCTTGTTTGAATTGTGTTTAGTAGTTCTCTTTTCATTTTTAGTTATTTTAAAAATTCATCGTTTGTTTTCTTTTCTTTCCATCCAATTCTACCTATTCTTCTATATATCCACATTTCAAAGACTTCAGTTCTCTGTTCTGTTTTTGAAACAAGGATGTTATGTCTCTTTATATGTCCAAAGATCTTCACGTGTCTTTTCGAATTGTGTTAAGTAGTTCATTGTTTTTTTTTATTTCCATTTGATTCAGAACTTCTTTGTTTGTCGTTTTATCCTTAAACACTTGGGGGTCTCGGTAGCCTATATGGTAAAACCACCCGACTGGGCTACCGACGTTCGGACAACCCGTGTTTGATTCCACAACCCGACTGGGCTACCGACGTTCGGACAACCCGTGTTCGATTCCTGCTTGAAGCAGTGTGAGTTGTACTCGTGGTTGGAAATAAATACCCCCGCGGTCGACCTAATCGCTGTCAGAAATGGATACCGTGGTAATACTCTGGGAAGGTGAGGAATGGCGCCGCGTACAGTGAATTCCGATGCTTGAAGCGACACTATCCAGAAGTCTCAGAACACTTCTGGATAGGCGGCTGAGCACATGTGGATGAAAACTCGCGTGCTAAGACGCCGATTCAAGTATCCTACTCCCCCCCCCCTCCCCCCATTTGTGTATAGACCCACATTTCAAAGGCTTCAATTTTCAGCTCTCATTTCTTATCTCATGTCCACGTTTCTGCACCATTCAGGAAAGTTGAGTAGATTTAACATTTTACTATTCGTAGTTTAAGTTCTCATATTGTTTACTTTTATGTGGTTATATTTTCATACATAAAAGTATATAAGGATGTCACGCAGATTAGCAATCCATTTTAGACCGCCCAGAATAGAAACGGGTGTTGAAAGTCCTACATTACAAATCATATGTCACCTCTGACGGTGCGAAAAGGATCAAGATTAAAATGAAGAAACAGAAACAAACTGAAAGTTTAACAAAACTTGCCAAATCATTAGACAGATGTCCCACTACTGTGCAACAAGGAAATAACACTGAAGCAAACCGCGCATTCAACAACACAATCTTTTTTTCCAATGTTGTGCTACCAATGCCAGGCATGGACGTATCATTCAAGAACAACCATAAAAATAATAACATAAATTAAACGTGTTAGACGCATGGCAGGAGAAACAGCGTAAGGGATGAGATCAAAAGTGAAGAACTGAGAAAAGAGAAGATTATTTGGCCACGTGATAAGACAGAAAGATTAAAACACAACACAACCAGACTTTAACATGCGCGTCGAGAACACCATACCCTATGGTCGACCATGAAAAATATCGCTCGATGGAATATTAAAAATACTAAGAAAGATAACAGCAGCAGAGGTCAACAGAAGAGCAAAAGATGGATTGATGAAATATTAGAAACACTAGGAAACATAACAGCAGCAGAGGTCAACAGAAGAGCAAAAGATGGATTTATGAAATATTAGAAACACTAGGAAACATAACAGCAGCAGAGGTCAACAGAAGAGCAAAAGATGGATTGATGAAATATTAGAAACACTAGGAAACATAACAGCAGCAGAGGTCAACAGAAGAGCAAAAGATGGATTTATGAAATATTAGAAACACTAGGAAACATAACAGCAGCAGAGGTCAACAGAAGAGCAAAAGATGGATTTATGAAATATTAGAAACACTAGGAAACATAACAGCAGCAGAGGTCAACAGAAGAGCAAAAGATGGATTGATGAAATATTAGAAACACTAGGAAACATAACAGCAGCAGAGGTCAACAGAAGAGCAAAAGATGGATTGATGAAATATTAGAAACACTAGGAAACATAACAGCAGCAGAGGTCAACAGAAGAGCAAAAGATGGATTGATGAAATATTGGAAACATAACAGCAGCAGAGGTCAACAGAAGAGCAAAAGATGGATTGATGAAATATTATAAACACTAGGAAACATAACAACAGCAGAGGTCAACAGAAGAGCAAAATATAAACAGCACTTATATGTCCTCTCGACGATGAAAGGCAAATGAGGAAAGAGAGAAGAAGAAGGTATATCTATATATCGCTCTCCTATTATCGTTTTTTCGTTCTCGATTTCTGTTTAATATTCGCACGATCTTTTTCTTTCCTCAATATTTCCTTCTCCTTGCTCTCATCCTTTCTCCGTAGCAATCAATGTTTCTTTCTTTCACTTTAAGCTTTCCTCATTCCTCCTTCTGTTATCGTCCACTCTTCTTCTTTTCATCACTTTGCTAACAACGATTTTCTTCGACTCCTTTCTATTCTCTTTTCCATTCTCTTTGTTATCTCTCGTTCTCATCTGTTACCTCTTTTCCTATCTCTTCTCATTATCTTCATTTTCAATCGGCTCTTTTTGTTTTAGTCCCTCTCTCGCTCTCTACTCTTTCTATTTCTCCACTACTCTATCAAGTCAATTACTTTCATCGTTTCCTATTCACTCCACCGGATTAATTTCTCCTCATCTCTCTATCTTTACACTTTATCATACCCACTCTGTCCCTCTCTCTTCTTTTCTCTTTCCTTTCCCCTTTCTATCTCTCTCTCTCTCTCTCGCTCTCTCTCTCTCTCTCTGGCACTCTCACACATTCTCTTATTCTATACTTTACATGTCTATCCAACGATCTTCACCCTACTATACTAACCACAAAAACAAGTCACAACACTGCCGTTCATTACCAATTCAACAATTCGAATCAAGAAAATAGTTCATCAATTATCAAACAAATCAACACACCCTTACAGAGTGTCCACAAAAACATTCCTGGATTTCAAGAAATTATAAGATAAAAACGTATTGAAATATTCTTATACGTACGGTGGTTACAATTGCATCAACGCATACGGTTTCATGTTGTGTCAGTTGGTATATCACACACAGACTCACACACACACACACATTCATGCACACACATACACACACACACATTCATGCACACACATACACACACACACACTCGATGTGCGCCCAAGCGGTTACTCGGTAAATATGGATGCAATTATCTGGTTCGGACCAGACCCACTGCAGCACAAACGGCGTGATCGAGAATATAATCTTCAGTGAAACGGTCCTGGTGATCATCCAGGCTTACAGTGGGCAGTGGAGGTACATGCACCCTATCCTTCACCTACCCCTAAAAGATAAAGTCTCAAACAGGTCCGGTGATGCCAAGGACCACCACTTGTAAAACACCTCATCTTTTTCTGTGTGGCTATTCCATGTAGCACGTGCTCTTTTAAAAATTTGCGATAATTTTTTTTTAGAACATAATTTTTTTTAAAAATTAGGTTAATGAATCTGCGATCAAAATGAATAAGCCAAACAAAGAATATGGATTAGAAATAAATATTAAGAAGACTACAATTATTATTATTAGCAGAGAAAAGGCACACAATATACAAGGAAATATCGAAGTAGATGGTGGAAAAACCCACGAAATAATTCAAGAGAATGTAGCTATTTTGGATTTTATAACTAATTATGGAAAATGTAAGACAGAATTATAATGTAAAGAATAGATATGGCAAAAACCAATTTAATTAAAATAAAAAATATACTGATATCAAAGCAAATAACATCAGAGCTAAAACTACGAATAGCAAAATACTATATTTAGTCAACATTCCAGTATGGTGCAGAAACATGGACATTATGTAAGAAAACAGAGCTGAAAACTGAAGCCTTTGAAATGTGGATCTATAGGAAAATTAGGAGAATTGGGTGGAAGGAAAAGAAGACAAGACAAGGAAGTTCTGAATCAGCTGAAAATGAAACTAAAAGAACTAAATAACACAATTCAAAAAAGGCAATTGAAATATTTTGGACATGTGAAAATACATAATAACCTTCTAAAAGTCATCTTAGAAGGGAAGGAAATTGCAGACGAGGTAGAGGCAGACCAAGACCAAAGTGGACAGATAACATTAAAAGGTGAACCTATGACAGCGTGCAATATTAAGACAAGAGACAGAGTAAAATGGTGTTCCATGGTAGCTAACCTTCGATGTGGAGACGGCACCCAATGAATTAGTGGCACTCTATGGTAGCCAACCTACGATGTGGAGACGGCACCCAATGAATCAGTGCACTCTATGGTAGCTAATCTTCGATGTGGAGACGGCACCCAATGAATCAGTGGCACTCTATGGTAGCCAACCTACGATGTGGAGACGGCACTCAATGAATCAGTGGCACTCTATGGTAGCTAATCTTCGATGTGGAGACGGCACCCAATGAATCAGTGGCACTCTATGGTAGCTAACCTTCGATGTGGAGACGGCACCCAATGAATCAGTGGCACTCTATGGTAGCCAACCTACGATGTGGAGACGGCACCCAATGAATCAGTGGCACTCTATGGTAGCTAATCTTCGATGTGGAGACGGCACCCAATGAATCAGTGGCACTCTATGGTAGCCAACCTACGATGTGGAGACGGCACCCAATGAATCAGTGGCACTCTATGGTAGCTAATCTTCGATGTGGAGACGGCACCCAATGAATCAGTGGCACTTTATGGTAGCCAACCTACGATGTGGAGACGGCACCCAATGAATCAGTGGCACTCTATGGTAGCTAATCTTCGATGTGGAGACGGCACCTAATGAATTCACCATACTTATAAACATATTCCACCAAAAGTTTTGATTTTTTTTTTCACTACTTGAAATCAAGCTTTGATTTGTGGACACTCTGTATTCAAATACAGAATCGTTTATCGTTTTCTGTACTCGATCCCGCCCCCAACCACTGACAAAATAACTCAACACAGACCATCTCAGATAGGATGAACTTTATTTACGATTACTCTACCCTTCCCCTATAGAAGTGAAACCTAATGGCCGGAATAAATACGCGTAGTAACAATGGCTGAGACTGTAATAAATTATTTCCAGGAATTTTAGAACAAGGATTAAGCGCAGCACTAAATAGGAATCATCCTGTTTTAAATAAAATTCTGAGTTTACACTGATTTATTTTGAAGTTAATCCTTCTTTATTGAAAAAATGTTGTATTTGTTTGTTATTACAATGTCGTAATATTTCATTTTTTTTTTATTATTGACTTTCTTTCTCTTGATAAAGTTATCGTCGGAATTTTGATAAATTAATGTTAGAATAAATTAATTCTTCTTCTTTTCTCTTTTCACTGATACCTAAAAGGTGTTGTGGATATATCATTTGTCATTCTTGAGCTGCTCGAACTGTCTGAATTAGTGATTTTCCTTTGTTGTTACATGTCTCTATCACTGCATCTATCCATCTTCTTCTAGGTCTTCCTCTTGGTCTTTCTCCATACATTCTCATGAAGAACGCCCTTGATGGTGATTGGTGAGGATTCATTCTGACCAGGTGGCCCAACCATTCGAGTTGTTGTTCTATATATTCTTGGCAGGGTTTTGTTCCTACCATTTTTCTTTTGGTTTCATTTGGTATTCTATCTCTTCTTGTGTTGTTTGTTACTTTTCTCAAGCATCGCATCTCACATGTTTTGATCTTTCTTAAATGTGATTTAGAAAGGGTCCATGTTTGACTTTCATAGCACAAAGTTGGTATGAAGATGCTATTTATCATTTGTTGTTTAGCTGCCATAGAAATGTTTGGATGTCTTAGCAATGGTGAAAGCTGGTATGTAACAGCATTTGCTTTTTGTATTCTCATGTCAATTTTAATTAAAATAAGAATAAATTAATAAATAATAGATCGATGTTACCTCACTTTACGTGTCAATGATATGTAACAGGGTCTGGGCTGGATGTGGTGGGAGACTCATAGCTGACAGTTTCCTCCAGGACTATAGACCCTACAACATCTTACGCAAGACTTAAAACATTATTAACAATTTTGACCAAACAACTTGGATCGAAAAGGGAAGGCAAAAATGTTATGTTAAAATCGGATGTCTAGGATCGAAAGGCGATGATATTACAGGTTGGTGTAAAGCTCAACATATTTTGCGTCTGTTTTCGTTTCAAGTTCTTTTCTTCATCTTCTGCGATCATGGCTCTATCAGAGTAGGATTCCGGACTTTCTTTTGAAGGCAGCTGTCTGTTTAAGTGATTTGGTTGCCCCATATAGTTTCTCTTCCAGGGAGGTGGGTGTGGACCACATTGCTCTTCTCAGGTCTGTGTACTGAGGGCAATCACGTAGAACATGTTTTGTTGTCATATTGTCCAGTGTACGCTGGTATTGGCTGCTAGTTCCTATTTTGAGTTTGGTGAATATGTGATTTCTCATTCTATTGTGGGCAGTGCGTAGGCGAAGTATGATGACTTGATCCCTCCTTGATAGTTGGGGATATCCATCACTCTCGTTATACTTTGGGTGTTCTTGTTTCCATTGTTCATGATACTGGCCTTTGCTGATGGATTTGGCTTCGTCGTAGCTGACCAGATGGTTCTCTTGTGGTAATCTCCCTCCCTCTTTAGTTTATTTGTCTGCGCATTCGTTTCCGTGCACATTACAGTGTGATGGTATCCACAAGTTCTTTTGAGGGCAAAGATTAAAGAGGAGAAGTTATTGAACAAACGTAGCAGAGGAAGAAAAAAGAAGATCAGGTAGAGGAAAAAGAAGACGAAAAGAAGAAGTGGAAGAAGAAGAAGAACCAAGCAGGGAAACAAAAGAAGAGGCAGAGGAAAAGAGGAAGATTAAGAAATGAAAAGAAAGAAGAAAGGTAGGAGGAAGAAGAAGAATACGACGAAGAAGGAGAACAAGAAGATAAAAAATAAGAAAAAAGAATAACAGGAAAGAATGACAGAAGAAGGACGAAGAAGGAAAAGGAGAACAAGAACAAGACGGAGAAGAAGGAGATCAAGAAGAAGAACAAGAGAAGTAAAAAAGAGGAAGATGAAAGGAACGAAGAAAAAGAAGTAGTAAAAGAATACAAAGAAATACAAGAAGAAGACGGCTAAAAAAGAAGAAGAAAATGTTTGTATTCAAACCAGCAATTTTCCTCACATTTCAAGCTTGGGACGCGTTGAGCAAACTCTTCCAAGCTAGAAATGACAGCTCATTCGTGTTCACACAGTTGAATATTTAGTAACCATTATTATCTGTTGGGAGCCGCGATAGCTCGCTGGTTAGTGAACTGGATTACAAAGGACAAGAGGTCGGGTTCCATCCTGATGGGCGGCTGCCAGGTTCACCCAACCTTAAATGGGTACAGGATTTTTTTAATGGGAAGGTAAAGCGGCACGGGCGTAATACCGACCACATTACACCAAAAAATCATGTGGTGAAGGTCTGTAAAAATTATGGTCACTAACACCATATTTCCAATACACCACTTGGCGTGACCGGGCTCTTAAAATTTTTTTTTAATTATTATATTTTCAAATATGAAAAGAGTCATCATCATCAAGTACCAGACCTGCTGGCGTAGGTGATCATGTCCCTCCACAAATTTCTATCTCGAAAATTATTTATCATTTCTGTTGTTGACCTTCTGCCAAGCCATTCTCTTAAGCTGCCTGGTATTTTTTTCTCTTTGCTTCCCTCTATCTCTTCGTCCCTCAATTTTTCCAGTTGTTACAATATATTCCAGTTGTTCTCTTCTCATTACATGGCCAAAAAATTATGATTGTTTCTTCCTAATATTGGAAATTAGCTCTCTTTTTGCTTTGACCTCTTTCAGAACATTTTCATTACTCTTCTAAGCTGTCCATGGTATTCTCAACATTCTTCTGTAAAACCGCATTTCTACAGATTCAAGTGATTTTCTTGTCTGTTGTTCTATTGTCCATGATTCACAGCCATATGTTAAGACTTGCTCTACATAACGTTTAAGAGCTTTTTTTCTTATGAAAATACTAAATTCATAAAAAGACTAATTCCAACAGATAACATAATATACATGAAAAACAAACCAGTGGAAGAGATCGATAGCTTTAGCTATCTTGGAAGTCACATTTATGGGGAAGGGGATACAAGCAAAGAAATTAGAATCAGAATAGCAAAAGCAGCGATGTCTTTGAAGAAGCCTTGAAAAGTTGGGGTAATCAAAACTCATCAGCACAAATACAAAACTTAGACTATTCAAATCAAACTGACTATCAATCATTACGTATGCATGCGGGAGTTAGAAAACAACAAGAGACATAGAAACAAAGTTGAAGGCATTTGAAAATAAATGTCGAAGGAAAATACTTGGAATAGCCTGGAACGAATTCAAAACAAACGAAGAAATTCGAGAAATCGCCAATCAACCACTAATATCTTCAGTAATCAAGAAAAGAGGTTGGACATATGTTGGACATGCGATGAGAAGAGATAATAATCGAATAGCAAAGCAAGCTGTCAAGGGGGAAACAACAGGCAGGAGGAAAAGAGGCCGACCTAGGGAACACAGAAGAACATTGATCAGAGTGGCAAACGCAACAGGAATCGGCCCCCTCAATGAGATAGATTTGCTTGCACAAAACAGAGACAAATTGCGAGATTTGATAAAATATCTTTAGAAGGATTGAGACTGCTAGAAAGAAAATTTAGAAAAAGAGAAAGAATATCTGGGTCTATGCCCTATAGGCCTACTACGGATCGAAAGGTCAATAGACAGATAATATGTTGATAAATGCAAGATAGCAGGATATGAAGATAAAATAGATAGAAACGGGATACCGAAGTTACGACGGGCTCGCTTCTCTACAGTGTCTAAAAATGGGTACTTGACATTTTGGACATGATGGAAGAGGCATCAGATAACAAGAACACAGGGTAGAGAAGAGCAAAATGATGTTACTAAAGTTATTGGATTTTACAGTTTACTTCTTGATGTTGTTTGCGTTCGCTAGCTTTATATCTCTAGCTTTATATCTCTAGCTTTATATCGCAAGCTTCATATCTCTAGCTTTATATCTCTAGCTTTATATCTCTAGCTTTATATCGCTAGCTTTATATCTTTAGTTTTATACAGCTAGCTTAATATCACTAGCTTCATATCGCTAGCTTTATATCGCTAGCTTAATATTTCTTGATGTATATAGCTAGCTTTAATTCTATCGCTTTATATCTCTAGTTTTACATTGCTAACTTTATATCTTTAGCTTTATATCGCTAGCTTCATTTCCCTACATTTATATCGCTCGCTTCATATCTCTAGCTTTATATCTCTAGCTTTATATCTCTAGCTTTATATCGCTAGCTTTATATCTCTAGCTTTATATCGCTAGCTTCATATCTCTAGCTTTATATCGATAGCTTCATATCTCTAGCTTTATATCGCTAGCTTCATATCGCTAGCTTTATATCTCTAGCTTTATATCTCTAGCTTCATATCGCTAGCTTTATATCTCTAGCTTCATATCTCTGGCTTTATATCTCTAGCTTTATATCTCTAGCTTCATATCTCTGGCTTTATATCTCTACCTTTATATCTCTAGCTTTATATCTCTAGCTTCATATCGCTAGCTTTATATCTCTAGCTTCATATCTCTGGCTTTATATCTCTAGCTTTATATCTCTAGCTTCATATCTCTGGCTTTATATCTCTACCTTTATATCTCTAGCTTTATATCTCTAGCTTTATATCTCTAGCTTTATATCTCTAGCTTTATATCGCTAGCTTTATATCTCTAGCTTTATATCGCTAGCTTCATATCTCTAGCTTTATATCGATAGCTTCATATCTCTAGCTTTATATCGCTAGCTTCATATCGCTAGCTTTATATCTCTAGCTTTATATCTCTAGCTTCATATCGCTAGCTTTATATCTCTAGCTTCATATCTCTGGCTTTATATCTCTAGCTTTATATCTCTAGCTTCATATCTCTGGCTTTATATCTCTACCTTTATATCTCTAGCTTTATATCTCTAGCTTCATATCGCTAGCTTTATATCTCTAGCTTCATATCTCTGGCTTTATATCTCTAGATTTATATCTATAGCTTCATATCTCTACCTTTATATCTATAGCTTCATATCTCTAGCTTTATATCGCTAGCTTTATATCTCTATCTTCATATCTCTTGCTTTATATCGCTAGCTTTATATCTCTAGCTTCATATTTCTACCTTCATATCGCTAGCTTCACATCTCTAGCTTTATATCGCTAGCTTCATATCTCTAGCTTCCTATCTCTAGCTTTATATCTCTAGCGAATTCCCGAGAGACTGAATTTTCCGTTAACATCACGTTTCCTTATCTTTCTCACCGGCAGCGGTGTGTTGAGATGTCCCCCGCCATACAGGCAGATATTCTTCGACTTCAGAGGTACTCTCATTTTTTTTATTGTCTAGTTTTAATGTTTTGAATCTATTTTTATTTGTATTAATTTTCCTTGTGCGGTGGCCAATTATTTGCCTACACTTTCCGAATTTCAATTGTCAAGGTTTCTTTAACGTGCGCAGACTGTACACGGGGCCTTCAGTTTTTTTTTCACCATTTTCCGAGAGTGCTAGACATGGTATCTCACTACTCAGAGACCAGCGAGGGGTAAAGCCATGAATTCAATTGATTTATTTTGTATTTTCTTCTTTTTTTTTTTTTTATTCACCGCCTCTTGGTGGGAATCGAACCAAGGAACTTCTTCTTCAGAGACTAACCACTTACCACTAGACAACCCAGATCCACTACCGTCACTCGACAGTACACACCCGTTTACCTTTTACATTTTACGTTGGAACAGAAAATTGAAGCCTTTGAAATGTGGATTTATAGAAGAATAGGTAGAATTGGATGGAAAGAAAAGAAAACAAAAGATGAAGTTTTAAAACAAGCAAAAATGAAAAGAGAATTATTAAACACAATTATAACAAGGTAAATGAAATTTTTCGGGTATGTCAAAAGACAGAACAACCTAATAAAAGTAATATTGGAAGGGAAAATACAAGGTAAAAGAGGCAGAGGCAGACTATGACTAACATGGACAAGTCAACCTATGACAATCTGCACCATCCAAGCAAGAGACAGAGAGGAATGGCGCCCCATGGTAGCTAACCTTCATTGCGAAGACGGCACTCAATGATGATAATTTTACGTTGATTTAATAAAATAGAACGTCAACCGGACACTTGCCAGTCACTGCATGCTATATGTATTGGCATGTCGAGCGAGTTGCTCAATTCAATTGATGACATTTGCTGTCATTATACCTCATGTTTGTAGCCTCCACTGTGTATACGCAACGACACGTACATTTATAGATACTGCTACAACCTTCACAAAATATATTATTATATATTTACTTCACACAAATCGTCTTCAAAATGTATACTTAGTTATATTTCTTCTGAAAAGTTTAAATGGAGTTTTTTTTTTTTTTTTTTGTGTAAACCCTCATCTATTGTAATCTCCCTTTATAACAATATTTACTTCCCCTTGTTGCTGGGACACTCTTTGCGCAATGCGCATTGTGCGTATCATGGCGCGTTCTTTTTCCAGCTCATTGCAAACCTACAGTGTATATTATATTTATGACGTGATAATTGTGGCACTAAGCTCTCTGCGATGAGGTAGCCAGCTGCTAGAGTTATTATCTCTCGTATTCTAACACCATGCGTTAATATCTTCGTCCTTTATCTGGCTGTTGATGACACGTCCATATCAGAGAAAGGAGGTTGTTGTCAGTATACTATAGTGTCTCAAGATATTTGCTTGTTGTTGTCAGTATACTATAGTGTTTCAAGATATTTGCTTGTTGTTGTCAGTATACTATAGTGTCTCAAGATATTTGCTTGTTGTTGTCAGTATACTATAGTGTTTCAAGATATTTGCTTGTTGTTGTCAGTATACTATAGTGTCTCAAGATATTTGCTTGTTGTTGTCAGTATACTATAGTGTCTCAAGATATTTGCTTGTTGTTGTCAGTATACAATAGTGTCTCAAGATATTTGCTTGTTGTTGTCAGTATACTATAGTGTCTCAAGATATTTGCTTGTTGTTGTCAGTATACTATAGTGTCTCAAGATATTTGCTTGTTGTTGTCAGTATACAATAGTGTCTCAAGATATTTGCTTGTTGTTGTCAGTATACTATAGTGTTTCAAGATATTTGCTTGTTGTTGTCAGTATACTATAGTGTCTAAAGATATTTGCTTGTTGTTGTCAGTATACTTTGGTGTCTCTAGATATTTGCTTGTCGTTGTCAGTATACTTTGGTGTCTCTAGATATTTGCTTGTTGTTGTCAGTATACTTTGGTGTCTCTAGATATTTGCTTGTCGTTGTCAGTATACTATGGTGTCTCTAGATATTTGTTTGCTTGTTGTTTGATTCTAAAGGTAAAAGTAAAGTAATCATACTGTAATATACAGGGGAACGAACGCGCAGACAAATTAGCTAAAGAGGGAGGGAGATTATCACAAGAGAACCATCCGCTCAGTTATGATGAAGCCATATCCATCATCAAAAGTTAGTACCAAGAAAAATGGAAAGAGAACACTCAAAGCATGACGGGAGGGACGGTTACCACCAACTATCAAGGAGGGATCAAGTCATCATACTTCGCCTACGCACTGGCCACAACAGAGTGAGAAATCACATGTTCACCAAATTCAAAATAGGTACAACCAGCCTATGCCCAGTACACTGGACAATATGACTACAAAACATGTTCTACAGGATTGCCCCAGTACACAGATCTGAGAAGAGCAATGTGGTCCACACCCACCTCCCTGGAAGAGAAACTATATGGGGCAATCGAATCACTTAAACAGACAGGTGACTTCATGAGAGAGTCTGGAATCCTACTCTAATTGAGTCCTGATCGCAGAGAGAGAGAGAGAGAGAGAGAGAGAGAGAGATAGAGATAGAGAGAGATAGAGAGATAGAGTGAGAGAGAGAGAGAGAAGTACGAGACTTGAATCGATGTCTTAGCACGCAAGTTTTCACTCATATGTGCTCGGCGGCCTATTCAGAAGAGATCGGAGACTTCTGGATAGTGTCGCTTCATGCATCAAAACTAACGATGCAAGGCGGTATTCCTCACCTTCCCAGAGTGTTACCATAGTACTCATTTCTGCCAGCGGCTGGGTCGACCGCGGGGGCATTTCGATTCCAACCAGGAGTACAACTCACACTGCTCCCAGCGGGAATCGAACACGGGTTGTCCAAACGTCGGTCGCCCAGTCGGGTGGTTTTCCAAACTAGGCTACTCAGGCCGCCAAACACAAAAGTGATAACGTCACACTATAGGAGTCATAAGATTCTCTCTTTCTTTCTTTCCTTCTGTTTCTTTCTTCCTTTTTCTTTATTTTTTCATTTCTTCTTTTTTTCTTTCTTTCTTAATTTGCAAATTCACGTATTCCTAGTCTTACTTCAGATGCAAAGTCTAGCTGAGCCTATGTTGAAATGTTAAAATGTCAAATCCATCATGAAAAACACAAATTTAAAAGGATTATTAATAAACGAGATAGCAAACAAAGAGAAGCTATCTCTATCCACGTATGGAATAAATACGCGCATTACCCCAAACTGATAATAGCGGGAAACTGTGTTTGAACAGGTCCCTTGTTCAAATGTCGGGTATCGGAATTAGCAAAACCGCAAGATGAAATCGATGTCACAATATATGTTTTTATATACACGGATTTGTTTTTCTCTATGGCAACATATTATTCATATTAAAGAGTCTTATCAGCAAAATTCTAAATGGTGATTTCATGAAGAAATTCAATTTCAAGGACAGCTACAAAAATTAAATGAAGACTTTCTATATAAAGACAATTCCACGGAGGTATAAAGAATATAAAAAAAATTGTCCACAAAAATGTCGTAATATCATGTTGAATAAGTTGGTGATATAGAAAATGTATAGAAATATAAGAAATTGAGAATATGGACATATCATTTCCACTGACCCGCATTGTTAAATTCAGATATATGGGTTAATGCTCATATGATGGCATATAATTTGGTTAATGTAATAGACATAACATATGATATCACAATGGAAATTGATATTGATGACATTAAACATGTTATAATCAAATTATATCAAAACTATGAGAATATAATAATGTTTTGTATGGAAAGAAGCAAAAACTGTCATCAACTAAAAATATGATCACCTGAAAGAATCAAAAAGTGATCAATTAGAAATTTGATACTGTTTTCCATTGATGAAAGACCTTTCAGAAATCAACTCAACGCTGCGGCCTAAATAAGCTTTCTGCTGATGCACAAACAGAGCAAAAAGGCTACAAAATTAAATTAAATTAGGAATTAAAGTTGAATGGAGAGCTAAATAATACATGCAAACAGAACGGAGCTAACACTAACTTACAAAATAAAACCTTCTCTGACATACTACATTTGGTTCAAATCGCGGCTACACCGGTTGGGATTCTTATTTATGATTTCTCTTTACGGCAACCACCCCTGGTCTCAGCAGCGAGGCTCGGCTTGAAACGTCAGTTACTCATGGACGGACAAAACATGAGTACCTCCGAAGTCGGAGTTATCTGCCTGTGCGGCGAGGGACCCCTGTGCACATGGCTGCCAGGGAAAAATGGATTAACACGCAAAATTCATCTCCTAGTCTCTAGGGACTTCGTCAGAGTTGAAAGCTGGCGAACGCAACAACAACAACAACAACAACAACAACAACTGGTTATCAATAGTTGCAACAACTAAAAGTTGTGTTAAGTTTCGGCTATCAAAATATAACTTCTACTACATTTTATTCTAAAACATAAACGTTAAATAGAACATAACCTTCTTAATGGCTCAGATACATGGATACGTGAATGGGCTATGGCGTCTTGACAGACGGTTGGTAGCAAGCAATCATTAGTCAGTAAAGTCAAGTCAAGTCAAGTCAAGTAAAAGTAAAGTAAAGTGAAGTGAAGTAAAAGTAAAGTAAAAGTAAAGTAAAGTAAAGTAAAGTGAAGTAAAAGTAAAGTAAAGTGAAGTGAAGTGAAGTAAAGTAAAGTAAAGTAAAAGTAAAGTAAAGTAAAGTGAAGTAAAAGTAAAGTAAAGTGAAGTGAAGTAAAGTAAAGTAAAGTAAAGTAAAGTAAAGTAAAGTAAAGTAAAGTAAAGTAAAGTAAACTTAAGTAAAGTAAAGTAAAGTAAAGTAAAGTGAAGTAAAAGTAAAGTAAAGTGAAGTGAAGTAAAGTAAAGTAAAGTGAAGTGAAGTAAAGTAAAGTAAAGTAAAGTAAAGTAAAGTAAAGCAAACTCAAGTAAAGTAAAGTAAAGTAAAGTAAACCCAAGTAAACTTAAGTAAAGTAAAGTAAACTCAAGTAAAGTGAAGTAAAGTAAAGTAAAGTGAAGTAAAGTAAAGTAAAGTAAACTCAAATCAAGTAAAGTAAAGTAAAGTAAAGTAAAGTAAAGTAAAGTAAAGGAAAGTAGTGTAAAGTACATTAAAATAAAGTAAAGTAAAGTAAAGTACCCCCGTCACGACACGTGGCGTATAGGGAATATGGTGTTAGTGACCATAAATTTTACAGACCTTCGGCACTTGATTTTTGGGGTAATGTGGTCGGTATTACGTCCGTATCTTGAGAATCTGCACCATCAAAGCAAGAAACAGAGTGGAATGGCGCTCCAGGGTAGCCAACCATCGATGCGGAGACGGCACTCAATGATGATGATGATGACGATTACGTCCGTGCCGCTTTATTTTCCCAGAAAAAAATCCGGTACCCATTCACTTAAACAGACAACTGACTTCATGAGAGAGTCTGGAATCCTACTCTGATTGAGTCTTGATCGCAGAGAGAGACTGCACACTGTGCGAACCCATAGGTGATTCAATTTCTCTCCCTCCCCTCCCTTCCTCCCCACTTCCCTAGAACCTTGAGAGTAAAAAAAAAAAGAGGAGAATCGTGACCCTCGTGCACGAACTCCGTAGCACAACTTGGGTTCTACATTGTGGGTACATTTTGTTCTGATGATCTTTTTCTGGGTCTTCTTCTTCTTTCCTTCCTCATTTGCCTTTCAGCGTCGAGGGGAGATATAATTTGCTGTCTTTTGCTCTTCTGTTCGCCTCTGCTGCTGTTATGTTTCCTAGTACTTCTAGTATTCCATCGACCCATCTTTTTCGTGGTCGACCCTTGGGTCTGGTGTTCTCAAAACGTTTGTTGAAGGCTCCTTGTGTTATGTTTTGTTCTTTCTTCCTTGTCACGTGGCCAAACCATTTTATCTGTTGTTTCCTTATATATTCTATGGTGGGGGCTATTCCTAGCTTTTTTCTGTTTTTAATTTCTGATCTTATCTCTCAGACTGTTTCCTGTCATTCGTCTAACACACTTCATCTCTGTAGAGGTTATTTTTCTTATTGTTCTTGCATCTAGGGTCCAGGGCTGGCATTGGTAGTACAACGTTGGGATGAAGATTGTATTGTATAGTGCTCGTTTTGCATCCAGAGTTATTTCCTTGTTGGACAATAGTGGTGATAACTGTCCGATGATTTGACAAGCTTTGTTGCATCTTGATTCTATCTCTGCTGTTTGAGAATTACCGTTTGTCATTAGTCTTCCTAGGTATTCGAATTTTTTTTCTGAGTAGCGGTCATATTTATGGCCTACCCTTCTCTATTTTAACTGACAGTGGTTCTTTTGAAGCAGCAAGCAGAGACACAAACATTAGAGTTTAGCAGAGAAAAGTAGAGATAAGCACAGATTAGCAATAATTAGTAGAGAACAATTAGTAAGGCAACAATTATTAATGAGAAGTTAATAAATAACAGATGTAGTCAGTCCGTAATACGACTAGTGTTAAAAAAAAAAAGAGTAAAGGGCCCCGTCACGCCAAGTGGCGTATAGGGAATATAGTGTTAGTGTCCATAATTTGTACATACCTTCGGCATATGATTTTTGGTGTAAGCTGGTCAGTATTACGCCGGCGCCGCTTTCTCTTCTACCTTTCAGCTCCCTGTGGAGCATAGGTTTTCAACAAACACGCCTGCACCGCTTTACTTTCTCAGAAAAAAATCTGGTACCCATTTAAGGCTGGGCGAACCCGGAAGCCGTCGGTCAGGATCGAACCCGACTTCATGTCCATTGTAGTCCAGTTCACTAACCACTGAGCTATCGCGGCTCCCGCTCTATGCTGTGGTTTGCAGTATAACTGTGATATTTGCGCCTGTCGGCCCAACACATCCGACTACAGCATGACATTTTTGAATACCGGACTGTCTTCCTTCTTCGATCCATACTCGCTTGGTTAGAATAGACAGGTTATTCTGTTACTGGTGGCACCGTGGAGAGGTGGGGCAGGGTCTGGATGGTTCTGGTTCACCGATCCTGGCTCAAGCCATGAGCTTGGTTATTGGTTATTGGTTATGAAACGCTTCGGTATCACTGCAAACGAATCAAAATCCATAATTGCTCAACCGCCCGTGCCATCGGAATCATCCGAATTACTAACTCATCTCCCACACAAAGAAAGGTAGCTGTAGTCTCCATCATAGCAGTCTCAGCACACGTCAAAAGACATAAGGCAAAACCGCGCAGAAAGTGAACACAGCCAACTGTTCCCTGTCATACGATAGCATCATTCGTCGAGAAACAACTGGACTATCGAAACATGATCAAAACGGATGAGACACACAGCTCACGGTGTGCACAGAGCACTTAACTCAGTAGCTCATGCAACAAGCCAGACTTGGAATATGAGGAAACTGCAACAAGGAACACTTTTCAGACATAGCCTTCAATGGTTCCTGCCGCCTACCTACCATATACCAGAAGTCGCCATCAGCTGTGTTTCGCTGGCAATTTCCAGCTCCGCTGCTTTGAAGCGCGCCTTCGCCTCCGCTGTTGATATAATAATAATGATAACACAAATATGGAAAGTGCATCTTACGAAAGATACACCTAAGAATCCAAAGTTGATATCAATTATGTATTCGCTGCGCTAACCATCACTAATATCCTCAAAAATACAAATGTTAACAGCTAAAGAACTGCTCTGACATGTGTTGTTTTTTACTTGCCTTCAGTGTAACTTCAATTATCGAAAATGTCAGTTTCAAGTCAAAATGTCAAAGTCGACACCAAACATTACGTCATCATTAATAAGTTAATGGTTTTCTCTTAACATGTAATGTCTTGATGAGTGAAGTATTAACATTCATCCTATAGGCAATTTAGGCCAACTGTCGTTTTCTTTGCTGTTTCCTTCTATAAATTACTGAGAATAGTACTAATGCTTTTCTTTTGTGATGAAGACTTCATATTCGAAACGTTTTCTCTTTGTTATGTTTTAGTTCAGTAAAAATGTAGCATATATACTTGTATGTGATTGTTATTCACATCTTCACTTTCACGTGAGTCAAATGAAGATTGTGAGAATTAGGTTGAAGACTCTCACCATGTCTTTGAGAGTCAGTGACTCACAGGATACTGCGTACGTCGGGATCGACGAGCAACAAAGCTGAACCAGACCTTACTCCACCTCCCAGCGGTGAGCTAGAAACGGAGTAACCGATCCGATTAAGCCGAGGGAGACCCGGTACTCTAACATGCCAACGAGGAGACAGTTGTGTCTGATCGAAAGGCGTAGATACTGCGACTATCCGTAACCTAGCGACACTACACATCTACACCAATTTAGCAACCTTTTAACGACAATGAAGTGATGTAGTCGTCGGACTAATGGAATGGTGCAGTTGAATGCAGTGACTTTAGAACAATAAGCCTAATGAGCCATGTTACAAAAATCTTGCTAAAAGTTATACAAGGAAGGATTCAGAATAAAATCAATACTGAATTAGATGAGCAGCAATTTGGATTTAGGAAAAATAGCGGGACAAAAGAAGCCATATTCTGCATGAGAACATTAATCGAAAAATACACAGAAGTAAACAAACCAATATATGCCTGCTTCATAGACTACACCAAAGCTTTTGATAGAGTACACCACAAACAACTTATAGAATGCCTAAAAGAGATACATCTAGATGACATGGATATACGACTAATATGCAATCTATACTGGGAGCAAACAGCAATAATAAAATATAACAAAGAGTTCTCTACACCCATTGATATAAAAAGAGGAGTAAGACAAGGATGCATCCTATCACCAAGCTTGTTCAATCTATACACTGAGCAAATCTTTAAAAACATCATAGAGATACCAGGCCTACAAATTAATGGAAAGATAATCAATAACCTAAGATATGCTGACGATACTGTACTACTAGCAGAAAATCCTAAAGACCTACAACAATTACTTAATGAAATAAACACGACAAGCAAAAAATATGGACTAGATATGAATATCAAAAAGACTAAAACTATGATCATAAACAAAGAAAATACTCAAAACCCACAAGTGGATATCAAAATTGAAGGAATAGACCTTGAGACAGTTCAGAACTATAACTACCTTGGACATATTATAACCAGTGATGGAAAATGTACAACTGAAATAAACAAAAGAATAGGAATGGCAAAAAGTAATTTTAATGTCATGAAGGACATACTAACATCAAAACAAATAACACCAGAGCTAAAACTAAGAATAGCAAAATGTTACATCTTCTCAATATTCCTATATGGTGCTGAAACATGGACATTAGACAAGAAAACAGAACAGAGAATTGAAGCCTTTGAAATGTGGATATATAGAAGAATAGGTAGAATTGGATGGAAGGAAAAGAAAACAAATGACAAAGTCTTAAAACAACTAAAAATGAAAAGAGAACTTCTGAACACAATTAGAACAAGACAAATGCGATTCTTAGGCCATGTTAAAAGACACAACAGCCTACTGAAAGTGATCCTGGAGGGGAAAATACAAGGTAAAAGAGGCAGAGGCAGACCAAGATTAACATGGACGAGTAACATCAAAAGATGGACAAATCAACCGATGACACCCTGCACCATCAAAGCAAGAGATAGAGCAAAATGGCGCTCCATGGTAGCCAACCTTCGTTGCGGAGACGGCACTCAATGATGATGAGTCGTCGGACAGGCGGAGAAGAAGAGCAAGAATTGTACTGAATCTATGTGTACTAAATCGACAAGACAGCACGCTAACCACCACGCTACTATCACCTACAAATAGTTACAGTGGTTTCCTATTTAACTTTCCTCCACCGCTGCTACTTTTCAAACTTTAGGATAAATGCAGCGTCATCACTGTGACTGTGGCGTGTTTGTCAAGTAAGTTACTTATTGTGATAGTGATGTTTATTATTTATCCATTGTTTTTAGACCTCATTTTCAAATTTACAAGTAACGAAAAAGGTAAAGAGCCCCCGTCACGCCAAGTGGCGTATAGGGTATATTGTGTTAGGGACCATACATTTTACAGACCTTCGGCACATGATTTTCGGGTAATGTGGTCGGTATTACGCCCGTGCCGATTTACTTTACAAGAAAAAAATCATGCACCCATTTAAGGCTGGATGAACCCGGAAGCCGTCGGTCGGGATCGAACCCTACCCCTTGTCCTTTGTAGTCCAGTTCACTAACCACTGAGCTATCGCGGCTCCCATTTCTCATTGACAAGCGCTTTGAAAAACAATGAATCGCTACTTTCACTTTTACTAATATTTTTCTTTTACAACAGTTGTTTTTATTATTATGTCCATCATCATCATTAAGTGCCATCTGCACATCGAAGTTGGCGACCATGGGGCGTCATTCTGCTCTGTCTCTTGCTTTGATAGTGCAGGTTGTCAGAGACTGACTTGTCCATCTTTTAATGCTTCTCGCACGTGTTAGTCTTGGTCTGCCTTTTCTACCTTGTATTTTCCCTTCGAAGATTACTTTTAAAAGGCTTCTCTGCCCTTTAATATGCCCCAAAATGTCATATTATGCCCACTACTAGTTTATTTGTTTGGGCATCTAACCAGAATTAAAACCAGCTAACCCG
Organism: Megaustenia siamemsis; assembly: GCA_032433765.1. Classification (NCBI taxonomy): domain Eukaryota; kingdom Metazoa; phylum Mollusca; class Gastropoda; order Stylommatophora; family Ariophantidae; genus Megaustenia; species Megaustenia siamemsis. The sequence continues at coordinate 62,603,317 of JAVIAB010000088.1, forward strand.
CATCACGAGCATAATACATCAAAACAGTAGGTTCGCAAGTTTCCCTCTATAATAATAAGTAAAGTAAAAAGCCCCCATCACGTCAAGTGGCGTATAGGGAATATGGTGTTAGTGACCATAAATTTGACAGACCTTCAGCACATGATTTTTGGGGTAATGTGGTCGGTATTACGCCCGTGCCGCTTTGCTTTCCCACACAAAAAAGTCCGCTACCCATTAAAGGCTGGGTGAACCGGAGCCGTCGCTTGGGATCGAACCCTACCTCTTGTCTTTTGTAGTCCAGTTCACTAACCACTGAGCTATCGCGGCTCCCCTTTATAATAATATTCTTTTATTATTATTTGTCTTCAGTCTAAACCACTGGAAACATCTATTCGTGCTGTCTCGTCCTAAATGTTTGTCTGCAACGCAAGTATTCAGCCCTAACCTATCCGGGAGATACTTGTCTTAATAGGAAAAAATACAAATACACAATTTATTCCTGAACTATGATCGCAGCCCTATGCTATATTCATGAAACACCTGCGAGAAAGACATCGCCAATGATGGCTATTTTTTTTTAGTTAACCGAGTTGACAGCGTTCCCTTTCGTTTGGTTTTTCGTGGCAAGGCGCTGTGCCAAGAAGTACGGGCTCGATCCTGCTTAGGACTATATATTGTTCTTTGTTTTTTTCTTTTGTTGTTTTCTTTTCATTTAAGGCTGGGTGAACCCAAACCCCCCCCCCCCCCCCCCCCCCGTCAGTTGGGATCGAACCATATCTCTTGTCCTTTTTAGTCCAGTTCACTAACAACTGAGCTATCTTTCGTTTTGTTCATACATAATTACATGGGGGACTGTTTGGTCTCGTGACATGACGCTGTTCTCGAGACAGAGAGGTTGTGAGTCCAAATCCTGGCTGCAACAGTTGCAATTTTTATTTGTGATTTCTCTCTGCAGCAACTACCCCTGGTCTCAGCAGCGAGGCCCGGCTTGAATCGTCAATTACTCATGGACGGAAGAAATATATGAGTACCTCCGAAGACGGAGTTATCTGCCTGATCGGCGAGAGACCTCTGTGCACAAGGCTGCCTGGGGAAAAAAAAACCCGGATTAACACGGAAATTTATTTTCTGGTCTTTGAGAACTTCGCCTGAGAGAACAAGCTGGCCAACGCAAAAACAAAATATATACAATTATATAAAAGTAATGTTTGGGTTCGCCCGCGCGCTGTCGGGTCCCGAAAGGGAAGTAAAGAATAGTGGCCCTGTTCCCTAGCAGGCATGATCGTAGGAGGCGAGAAAGGAGGGTTGGGCGTGGAACTGGTTATCCCATACTGTAAAAAAAATAAGCCGAAAAAACTTAAAAACATGGACAAGTCAAAGAAAAGAAAGAAAAAGTAAATCCGCCATCCAGGAAAGATAAGCGATCTCTGTCTAAAAATTAAAAAAATTAAACTCAAATGTTAAGTTGGTCCTATTAAATGACTGTGAAACATGATAACAACAAAATTGACAATCATGAAGATACAGACTTTCATTAATGGATGCTTACGCAGAATAAAAGGATTGAAATGGCAGGACAAAATCACTAACATAGAATTATGGAAATGTACCAGTCAAATACCAGTGGATAAAGAGATACAACGAAGACGATGGCGCTGGATAGGACACACACTGCGGAAGCCTACTGAGAGTATTACACAACAGGCCCTTTTTTGGAATCCCTAGGGGAAAAGACAAAGAGGAAGACCAATGAATGCTTGGAGAAGACAGATAGAAGCAGAGCTGAAGATGATTGGGAAAACATGGAATGATCTTAAAAGAATGGCAAAAAACAGAACGACTTGGAAAGTGTTTGTTAAAGACCTATGCTCCACAGGGAGCTGAAAGGTAGAAGATAAAGAGAATGTTAAGGTTCCCACCATGTTTTGCTAGGTGTACGGGGAATATGGTGTTGATGACGATATTTTTCTCTGACCACGGTACATTTTGGAGGGATGTGGTCGGTATCACGCCAGGCCGACTTTACCTCACAGAAAAATCTCTGGTATCCATTTTTAGAGCCTGTGTGAGCCCCGGAACCTTGTTGGTTCGAATAAAAAAATTCGTCACTTTTGGGCATTGAACGTGGACCAATCTGGTCAGGAAGCGAACGCACTAACTACTCTATACATCTATACATTTTTTTTTAAATATGACGATCATCATTTTCAGGTGCACGTGAACTTCTGGTCAATATGGTGGATAGGCGGCAGGAACCATTGAAGGTTATATATGAAGGTGTTCCTTGTTGTAGTTTCCTCATATTCCAAGTCCGGCTTGTTGCAGGAGCTACTGAGTTAAGTGCTCTGTGCACACCGTGAGCTGTGTGTTTCATCCATTTTGATCATGTTTCGATATTCCGATTGTTTACGATGGGTGATGATATGGTATGACAGGGAACAGTTGGCTGTGTTCACTTTCTGTGCGGTTTCGCATTTATATCTTTTGGCGTGTGCTGAGACTGCTATGATGGGGACCACAGCTACCCCTTTTTGTTTGGCAGATGAGTTAGTAATTCGGATGATTCCACTGGCAAGGGCGGTTGTGCAATTATGGATGTTAATTCGTTTACAGTGATAACGGGGCCTTCCATAACCAAAGAACAATGTACAAAGAGGTTAAAACAGTATTCTATTCTATTCTATTCTATTCTATTCTATTCTATTCTAATCTATTCTATTCTAATCTATTCTATTCTATTCATGGAATCAGTTTCAGCGCGATCGGAACATTCCTATATCCGGCCTTCCGCCTGTCCCAGCATTCCTCAAAGCGTATTCAAAATGACTGTTCCCGTAAGTTGTTGATTCTAGATACATCTGCCTTTCCCGCTAAGCGCTTTGTATCGATCAGACCCATTTTCCACCTTTAGACTTATCAGTCTCAATATATACATCATTGTCCCACCAATTCTCCTCCTCTTCTCTTAAGGAATGAAGAACAAACTTATCGATGTTTAGAAACGGTAGATGAAAGGTAATGCAAATACCACATTTTCATTGACTTCAAAAAGACATTTGAAACGCACGTAGCTCTACACTCAGAAACACGATGAATAAATATAACATTAGAAGGAAACGAGTACAAACTATCCTTAAACACTAATTAATCATTCTGGTGATCCGAGTGTTTCAATGGAAACTAAGTGTTCGGGCGTGCAACAAAAAGCAACAAATAACGTTTGGGTATAAAAATAACCATGGATGAAAATAACACTGGTCGACGGTTCTCAAACTGTCAGACACTCGGAACCGTTCTGATGATATCGTGAGAAAGCCCATTAACCATTTCCAGAAAAACGGTAGCTGTAATCGGTTTCCAAACTTCTCTATCTCTTGTCTTGATGAGACACTTTCTTCGAAATTGTAAAAAAGACTTTCTTTTGGTGTTGAATCGTCACTTGTATAATGGTGTCGTTGCTTTATAGTAGATGGCGAGGATAGATAATTCTGGTAGTTACAGCCTTCTGTTTGATTGTGTTGTTAGATTTGTGGTCTGTTTTGTTTGGTTTTGTCTTTTATTTGTCTCTTCTGAACACCTTCAGTCGAAATGTTAGTGTGCTGAGTGCTCTGGGAAACCACAAAGCTGTAAAATACAATGCTGTGTAATCTGAGAAACCACAAGGTTGTAATTTACCATGTTGTGTGCTGTGGAAAACCACAAAGCTGTAAAATACCATGTTGTGTATTCTGGAAAACCACAAAGCTGCAAAATACCATGTTGTGTATTCTGGGAAACCACAAAGCTGCAAAATACCATGTTGTGTATTCTGAGAAACCACAAAGTTGTAAAATACCATGTTATGTGTTCTGGGAAACCACAAAGTTGTAAAATACTATCTTGTGTAATCTGGGAAACCACAAAGTTGTTAAATACTACGTTGTGTGTAATCTGGGAAACCACAAAGTTGTAAAATACTACGTTGTGTGTGTTCTGGGAAACCACAAAGTTGTAAAAATACCATGTTGTGTTTTCTGGGAAACCACAAACTGTAAAATACCATATTGTGTATTCTGGGAAACCACAAAGCTGTCAAATACAATGTTCTGTGTTATATTATTTCAAAAAGAGGTCAAAGGGTCACTCCAGGGTTAGAGACGTTTGGAGAGAACAGCGTTAACGCCTAATTTTTTTAATAACCAACGATACGTTTTATATGTGATGTGATCAGTATTACGTCATGCCGCTCAACTTTCCAGAACACTCCAGTATCAATTTAAGACTGATTGGACTTGAGTGCCTTCAATCGAGATCGTACTCCATATATTATCCTATGTAGCTGATAGTAATGGTAAAAACAGAACAAACATAAAGTACACCATTGCAAACAATAGAATCCAGAGATGGGCAACCTTTTATGCTCTGGGGGCCAAATTTAAAAACAATGAAGACGCAGATGGCCAAAGTCCATTACATAATGAAACCATTATATAAATTATGTAATTTGCATTCACAGGTGATTGTAATGTAAAAATCTTATTAGTGAGAGTGGAAGACAGAATAGAGAGTGGAATGAATGGGAGAGGGGTGAGATATTAAAAAAGGAGGGGAGAGAAAATTCAACTATAAATTATAACTAGAAAACGTCTTGGTTAGTGTTTGTGCATTTATGTGTTACTTTTTATTAATTTATTTTTTTAGAGCTCAGGGAATGGAGTGCATAGTAATTTTCAAATTAAGCGCAAGGACCGGTAAAAATAACTTGGCGGGCCTGTTCTGGCCCGCGGGTCGTAGGTTACCAACCTCTGCAAAAGAATATAAAGTTAAGTTTTGGGTCCCTCAACAGACATCTGCAAATCTTTGGAATAAGCATTTTGTTAAAAGGGGCAATATAACTCGTTTAAGTTGTGGAGAAACATGATCACCTACGCCAGCAGGCATGCTTTTTGGAGATAACGATGATGCTCGTGCTGTAGGTTAGTTTGATTATATCTGGCCAGATATTCACATCGTTTAATTCATTGATGATCGCCAGGGCAAAGGGATGTTCACCGAAAAAGATATTCACCGAGGAAGAAGGATGTTCGCCAAAAAAAGGATGTTGACCGAGGAAAAAAAAAGATGTTCACCAAACAAAAGGATGTTCATCGACGAGAAAAAGGATGTTCATCGAGGAAAAAAGGATGTTCACTGAGTAAAAAATTATGTTCACCAAAAAGAATGTTCACCGACGAAGAAAGGATGTTCACCAAAAAAAGGATGTTCACCGAGGAAAAAGGAGGTTCACAAAAAAGGATGTTCACCGAGGAAAAAAAGGATGTTCACCGAGTAAAAAATTATGTTCACCAAAAAAGAATGTTCACCGACGAAGAAAGGATGTTCACCGAGGAAAAAGAGTTTCACAAAAAAGGATGTTCACCAAGGAAAAAAAGGATGTTCACCGAGTAAAAAATGATGTTCACCAAAAAAGAATGTTCACCGACGAAGAAAGGAAGCTCACCAAAAAAAGGATGTTCACCGAGGAAAAAAGGATGTTCAGCAAAAAAGGATGTACCCCGAGGAAAAAGGAGGTTCACATAAAAAGGATGTTCACCGAGGAAAAAAGAATGTTCACCGAGGAAAAAAGAATGTTCACCGAGGAAAAAAGAATGTTCACCGAGGAAAAAAGAATGTTCACCGAGGAAAAAAGAATGTTCACCGAGGAAAAAAGGATGTTCACCGATGAAAAAAGAATGTTCACCGAGGAAAAAAGAATGTTCACCAAGGAAAAAAGAATGTTCACCGAGGAAAAAAGGATGTTCACCGAGGAAAAAAGGATGTTCACTGAGGAAAAAAGAATGTTCACCGAGGAAAAAAAGGATGTTCACCGAGGGAAAAAAAGGATGTTCACCGAGGAAAAAAGGATGTTCACCGAGGAAAAAAGGATGTTCACCGAGGAAAAAAGGATGTTCACCGAGGAAAAAAGAATGTTCACCGAGGAAAAAAGGCAAGGGGTTTGCCAGAAACAATAGAAGAGTCAGTATTTAGTGAAAGCTGAGAGGCTGTCTCGCTGTAACGGCAGCAGTTACAGTCAGTGTTTGGCGTTACAACAGAAACAGTTAACATCAACATGGTCAACTCTGTCATACATGTTCCACATGTGGCAGGGGTAGTACTCTACTGTACTGTACTGTACTGCACTGTACTGCTTGCTGCAGGAGCTACTGAGTTAAGTGCTCTGTACACACCGTGAGCTGTGTGTCTCATCCGTTTTGATTATGTTTCGATATTCCAATTCTCTACAATGAATGATGATATCGTATGACAGGGAACAGTTGGCTGTGTTCACTTTCTGCGCAGTTTCGTCTTATGTCTTTTGGCGTGTGCTGAGTGGCTACGATGGGGACTACAGTTACCTTTCTTTGTTTGGGAGATGAGATATTAATTCGGATGATTACGCTGGCACGGGGGCGGTTGAGCAATTATGGATTTTATTTCGTTTACAGTGATACCAGGGCCTTCCATAACCAAATAACGCCAAATAACTCTACACTACTCTACTCTACTCTACTCTACACTACTCTACTCTACTCTACTCTAATCTACTCTAATCTACACTACTCTACACTACTCTACTCTACACTACTCTACTCTACTCTACACTACTCTACTCTACTCTACTCTACACTACTCTACTCTACTCTACTCTAATCTACTCTACTCTACTCTACTCTGCTCTACTCTACTCTACACAACTTTACTCTACTCTACACAACTTTACTCTACTCTACTCTACTCTACCAAAAGCCGTTCTTCTTCCGGTTTCAAGATGGCGCGGTCACGTTTGTGTCAACGTTAACTGTCACGTTTTTTCGCCGGAAAGATGGTTAATTCAATTATTCCAATGGAGATAAGTGCATAGATCGGAAGTTCCACTTTTGGGATCTTCTCCTGTGAAGCGGAGTACGTGCATTTGATCTGAAATCCTGTACAGTGTGCGCAAGATGTTTCCAAAAACAGGTCCGTGTGCATAAACAAGCATAATAAACAGACTAGAAAAATATAGGATACCCTGAGTGGAGGAAAGGTAGAGGTGTCGTAGAGGGAGGTATAGTATATAGGGGACAGAGGAAGTGATGCTGTGTGGTCTAGTAGAGGAGAGATGTGACTATGCTGGTGAGACCAGACACATAATAGTTATCTATCTATCTATTGTCCTTTCGAGCCGAAGACGGCACATAGGGCAGAACCACAATCTCAAAAACAGAAACCTTGCATGCCAAAATGGCACATATTGCAGAGATCACTGCTTACTAAAATATATGGCTCTGTTTCCATAACAATGTTTTTTACAATAACAGCTTGTCAAGCAATCGATCAACCTCCTTAGTCGCCTCTTACGACATGCCTGGAAGGTCACAGTGTCACTATTCTTTACTTCCTACATAATGAGGCCCCGGTAACACACGGGAGTGTGTTATAAAGGCTGATATTTTCAATAGGGAACTCATAAAAAACATCAGAAAGAAACAATCAGCATTTTTCGGGCACATCATGAGAAGAGAAAAGTTGGAATACTTGGTTCATCATCATCATTATCATCATCGGGTACCATCTCCGCAACGAAGGTTGGCTACCATGGAGCGCCATTCTGCTCTGTCTCTTGCTTTGGTGGTGCAGGTTGTCATAGGCTGGTTTGTACATCTTTTGATGTTACTCGTCCATATTAATCTTGGTTTGCCTCTGCCTCTTTTACCTTGTATTTCCCCCTCCAAGATTACTTTTGTCTGTTGTGTCTTTTAACATGGCCCAAAAATCGCATTTGTCTTGTTTGAGTTGTGTTCAGTGGTTCTCTTTTCATTTTTAGTTGTTTTAAGACTTCATCGTTTCTTTTCTTTTCTTCTCATCCAATTCTGCCTAATCTTTTATATATCCACATTTCAAAGGCTTCAATTCTCTGTTCTGTTTTCTTGTCTAAAGCCCATGTTTCTGCACCATATTGGAATATTGAGAAGATGTAACATTTTGCAATTCTTGGTTATACTATAATACTTGGTTACAAGTGGCAAAATAAAAGGAAAAAGATATCGCGAACGACAAAGAGAGAAAATACTGGATAGCTTGGTGTCATGGCATGGAAAACAGTCAACAGCAGAATTGATACGATACGCTGTAGATAGAAGATGTTGGAAAAACATGATCGTCTACGCCATCTGGTATGGCACATGATGATTATGATTTCCAATGCCTACAGACAGGAACTAACATTTCTAATTTATGCTGCAATATGTCGCTGTGCAAAGGTTATTAGATAGTCATTCTTCAAATCAACCTCTTCGAACAAACAAAAAATATTAAAAATAAAATAAACCCGCCTTTGTGGTATTTCCATATTGCCTGGAATATTAAATATCAAAAGAGCAATCAAGTGTCATGCCAACGTTTATTGACATATAATTTTGCCTGTTCAACAGTCACTCAGTCATTCGACCAATCAGGACATCTTTTTTTTCCTCGTGTTTACCCAGCAGTCATAGCGTCATGTCAACCACGTGATCCGACCCTTGTTAGTCTATGCTATAAGCGAGGGAAAAACAGGTACTCTTGCAGCGGTTCTCACAGTTCGTGACTGCAGAAGAACGTTTTGAAGACTAGACAATGGGTTAGCTTTGAAAGCAAGTATCACCATGTGGCATACCTGTTGGCTTAGGCGATCATGTTCTTCCACAACTCTATGTCCACAACGCATCGTTTCGGTTCTGTTGTTAACTATTTTCCATGCCATGTCGCCGAGCTATTTATTTTCTTCTCTCTTTTTGTCGTCCGCGATCTCCCTTTCCTTCTATTTTACTAGTTGCAATCGAGTATTCCAACTTTCCTCTTCTCATGATGTGCCCGAAAATGTCAATTGTTTATTTCTGATGTTTTTCAAGGAGCTCCCTTTTTGTGTTGGTCTCTTTGAGAATGTCCTCGTTGGTCATTTTAGCTGTTTAAGGAACTTTTAACATTCTTCTGAGAAATCTCCTTTCTGTTGCCTTTAATCATATTTTAATTAATTTTGTCTACTGTCCGTGATTCGCTTCCATAGGTCTGAATTTGCTCTATATGGCAGCGATGAACTCTCTTTCTCTCTTCTATTGACAAAGAAGTTGCACAAGACGTTTTATATTTTCCAAAATGGCTCAATTTTCAGCTGAAGTTGTTTTTATTTTGCCACACTGTGTAATAAAGGTGAGGGAAGGGTTCTTCTACCTTTCAGCTCCCTGTGGAGCATAGGTCTTCAACAAACACTTTCAGCTCCCTGTGGAGCATAGGTCTTCAACAAACACTTTTCAAGTCGTTCTGTTTCTAACCATTCTTTTAAGATCATTCCATGTCTTCCCCATCATCTTCATCTCTGAGGGAAGGGTTACGACCAGATATATCTGTTCTGAGTGTGGTGACTGATTCACTGATGAACTTTCCTATGTGTCCTCCCAACTAGTGAGTCATTATCTTTAAAAAGAAAACTAGATCCTTTTGCCAGCTCAACCTTCTCCTCAATATCCTGTTTTAAGGATTTCTTTCTTTCTGTCGTGCATCCGATGATTACTACAGAAATTAGTTGTTCTCTTCGTTATTCGTTCTTAGAAAAGTGTTAAATGGGCGTTGATGAGGTCTCTATTCTATCTGTTCTATTGTCCTTTCGAGCCGGAGACGGCACATAAGGTAGAACTACAATCTTAACAATCAAGTAGAACTGCTATTTACGCCTTTCGGCCCAATATATTCAATTAAACAATCATCCTTTTTTGGCCACGTAATGAGAAGAGAACAATTGGAATATATTGTAACAACTGGAAAAATTGAGGGAGGGAAGCAAAGAGAGAAAATACCAGACAGCTTAAGAGAATGGCTTGGCAGAAGGTCAACAACAGAAATGATAAATAACTATCGAGATCGAAAGTTGTGGAGAGATATGATCACCTACGCCAGCAGGCCCGGTACTTGATGATGATGATAATGATGATGATACCTAAATGCAGGAGGTTATTTTTTTGTAGAGGGTTAAGGCATAAAAATGCGAAGCTGCAGTAAAGCTGAATATGAGGAAAAATTAAAAAATAAAAAAGGTATGTAAGAAGCTTTACGTGACAAGTGGACGACACAGACTAAACAACGTTTCGGCTCAATAGGCCTTCATCAGGAACAAACAATAAAAACACACACACACAAATTAATAACGAAACAACCAAAACAAAAACAATCGAAATGTGTTAAAGAAAACAACAACAAAAAGTAAAACTATCCTGTCAAATCCAAAATAAAATCGTAACCAAGTGCGGCTGTCGTGAACGTCGAAAATCGTGCGAAAAAGTGCGTAAATGTAAACAGAACCAGAGGAGTAAACACAAGGGTCAGTGTGCAAACACAAAGGAGAAAGAATCGAATAGTAGTCTGACAGGTGTAAAAAGACGCTAAGAGTGAGATGTCTGAGAGTGGGGTACAGTAAAAATAAATGAGGGGTAAGAAGCACAGAAAAAAAAATTTTTATAGAGGAGAAAACCGAAGTGTCTCATAAGGGACAAGAGGAGAAGAACTATAAAAAGTATGGCATAGTAAGTAGACCAAAGAACCCAAATATGTGTAGTAGAGAAGGCTATGCAAAAGGGAAGGAGCAAGCAAAAAGAAACTATGCGTATGAGTGTGATACATTCATACCTCTCGGGGTCAGCGAACCATACTGGACTATAAGGCGATTTTCCAAAGTATAGCGGCTGCTATACTTTGGAAAATCACCTTATAGTCCAGTATAAAGAAGTCACTGGTATTGTCCTTTGTCACTCTGGCGACCGCAGCCGCTATACTTTGGAAAATCGCCTTATAGTCCAGTATGGTTCGCTGACCCCGAGAGGTATGAATGTATCACACTCATACGCATAGTTTCTTTTTGCTTGCTCCTTCCCTTTTGCATAGCCTTCTCTACTACACATATTTGGGTTCTTTGGTCTACTTACTATGCCATACTTTTTATAGTTCTTCTCCTCTTGTCCCTTATGAGACACTTCGGTTTTCTCCTCTATAAAAAATTTTTTTTCTGTGCTTCTTACCCCTCATTTATTTTTACTGTACCCCACTCTCAGACATCTCACTCTTAGCGTCTTTTTACACCTGTCAGACTACTATTCGATTCTTTCTCCTTTGTGTTTGCACACTGACCCTTGTGTTTACTCCTCTGGTTCTGTTTACATTTACGCACTTTTTCGCACGATTTTCGACGTTCACGACAGCCGCACTTGGTTACGATTTTATTTTGGATTTGACAGGATAGTTTTACTTTTTGTTGTTGTTTTCTTTAACACATTTCGATTGTTTTTGTTTTGGTTGTTTCGTTATTAATTTGTGTGTGTGTGTTTTTATTGTTTGTTCCTGATGAAGGCCTATTGAGCCGAAACGTTGTTTAGTCTGTGTCGTCCACTTGTCACGTAAAGCTTCTTACATACCTTTTTTTATTTTTTATTTTTTTGTACCGGGTTGTCTTCCCTCTTCGATGCCTACTACTTGGTCAGACTAGACACGATAGTCTGTTTCTGGGGGCACCGCGATGAGGTGGAGTAGGGTCTGGATGGTTCTGGCTCACTAATTCTGAAGTAAGCCATCAGCTGTGGGTCGCTGACAGCTTCCGGGCTGTGAGACGCCTTTGCCTCGGTCTCGATATTTAAGATTGAAGTTTCATATTAGTCTGAGCACTCGACTCAAAGCTGACTGCTTGTGTCAGGATCAATGCAGCATAGTTGACTATAGTTCGTTCACAAATTCGTGCCCACAGAGTTTATTAATTATCCCGGAAACTGTTTGGTGAATTTCTGTAATTCTTTTTCGTAAAATCTTACTTTTTCAATGACCTTCAGTCTGATTTTTTACCCTACTGTCATGCATTTAGGAAAGATTTTTGCTTATTTCAGGTACATGTATATGAAAATTTTCTATGATTTTCTAGCTTGTCCTAAATTTTAGGATTTTACAAAACTCATATTTGTTGTAATCAACTCACCAATTAAAAAGGCAAATTTCACGTGCACACC